>BLSH010493238.1:828192-838686 GCA_018402905.1 Glandirana rugosa
TAGATGGCATCCCCAGGCCCCTTCTTCCTTTCCCCCCTCCCCCCTCTTTCCCATATATAGCAGTGAGCTCTTCTCCTGTCACTCTACTGCCTGATGAAAGAGTGCGCCTGCTCCACACATCGCAGGCCTGCAGACTCTGAAACGCGTCGCACACCAGTGACGCGGGACGCTGTGCGCCGCGGATCCTGGAATTTCCTCACCATCCTTACTGCCACGAGGGGAACTACACAGAAACGACCACAGGCGGTCGCCCCGATCGATGGACTTTCCTCCCACGGACGACCAGCACACAGAGACCCGCAGGAAATAGACACTGCTATCCATGTTTGTCTATCCGCAGACAAAAGTGCGGACACGCTCTCCAAGGATTTCCAATCTGTGAGTGTAATCACCCTGTGCTTACTTTATTGTAATAAAACTTTCTGCATTTAGAGGCGCCTTCTCTTTGTTTATTGTATTCTAGTGCTGTGGCTTGGCTTACCCACAGAAGAGCTGCCGATCTGCAGTCCCTTCCCCTGGACAACCCCAACCCTTGCAGACCCGTTGCTTGGCCTTGCGCCTATTTTCCTATCTCTGATAACAGAGAGGGGCTGTCAGTGACATTTTTTCAAGTTCACTTTGCTACTAATAGCAGCCGGAGGAGGGGGCGGAGACAGCTGAAATGCATACACAGACACAGGAGCTGACAGGCAGGGAGGAAGGGTGTGAGGGGGAGAGAGGAGAGCTGCGGATGACCGAGTCACGTAAGCTGACTACGCTAATCAGGGCTCAGCAGCCATGATTACCGTGGTCAGCACACTAAGGGGGGACACAGGAACAGGCAGGATCAACCAGGTTTTTTACAGATTACAGAGGAACAGGTTAAACAGGTTAGAAAGCACAAGCACTGTGCTGTTTAACCTGCTATAAGGGAACAGGATCTTTCTCTTTTTTTTTTTTGGGTTACAACAATTTTAAGCCTATTACGCATGGGCCAAATGTCGGGCGGCATCGGCTGGTTCAATAGAAACCAGTCGACATTCTGCCCATGTGTACTGCAGCTGGCTAGCCGGCTTCTGTCGATACGGTATGACCAAAAAGGTCTGCAGATCGGCTCCAGATCAGCATTCTCAGCCAATAGCTTAGAGCGCTGACGGGAGTGTTCTGGAGGGGGCGCCCCCCCTGTCAGAACACAATAGCACAGCAGGGGAGATCGCTGTACTAACATCCCATGGTAAGTACAACAGCTCCTCTGGAGCTGTCAGTTTTTTTCGTTCAGCCCCTGAAAGAAAAAAAATCAACTTTTGTGCACTAGGCTTAACAGGCAGTGTACACTATGAAACTTTTCTCATTGGAGGAGGAGGAGGAGGGAGTGGGTCGCCATTGGGACCTTGTTCACTGCAGCTTCACAGAAGACTTTTAGCTATTAGCACCCTTAGTACTGGAATTTCATCAGCAGACACCATCTGAACCAAATAAGTTTATATTGGTCTCATCAGACCAGGATATGGTTCCAGTAATCCATGTCCTTAATCTGCTTGTCTTCAGCAAACTGTTTGTGGGCTTCCTTGTGCATCATTTTTAGAAGAGGCTTCCTTCTGAGACGACAGCCATGCAGACCAATTTGATGTGCGTAGTATGGTCTGAGCACTGACAAGCTGACCCCCACCCCTTCAATATCTGCAGCAATGCTGGCAGCACTCATACGTCTATTTCCCAAAGACAACCTCTGGATATGATGCTGAGCACGTGCATTCAGCTTCTTTGGTTGACCATGGCGAGGCCTGTTCTGAGTGGAACCTGTCCTGTTAAACAGCTGTATGGTCTTGGCCACCGTGCCTCAAATCAGTTTCTTTTTTTTTTTTTTTTTCTTGTTGAAAGATTTTATTGAAGTTTATCATATACAACATACTTAGATTATGATACATAAATCCAGTACTAGCGGTGCTGATCATGTCAGCTAACCTATATCCAGTAACAGTAGACTTAGGCATTATCCAGTAGAACAGACCCATATATTACCCAAGGAGTAAAACAGGGCGAGATATATGTCTCCAGATACTAAGGGGTAACAGCTTTTGTCAAATGGGCTTACACTTTGCAGGCACCCCTAATGGGATCAAACTGTGCCTACGAAGGAAGTCCAGGTGTGTAACAGAGTAGGTCTTGAGTTATAGATCTAGTCTAATGCCATTTGAAAAGTAATAACTAGCTGAGCCCAGCTAACAAGAAGAACATTACACAATGTTTGGTACTGGATTCTAGTAAATAGCAGAAAGGGAAATGGGAAGGACAGAGAAGGGGGGAAAGTAGGAGAAGGAAGAAGTAGGGAAAGGGGAATAGGAACAGAAGAGTAGAGAAGAAGAGGAAGGAGGGGGATCCGCTCGGTGGTCCCAGCGATCCACTCCACATCACTTAATAGGGTCAGGGGGATTAGATGCACGACGTCACCATGAGCGGAGGGTCTCAAGGTCAATGGAGGGTGGGAGGAATAGGGTTATCCAGGGAGACCAGAGCCTCTCAAACTTAGTGGGGGATTCTTTTTCCATCTCTTCCATCTTCGCGTGCAAGAGGAATCTGGTCATTCTAGATTTGGTCTCTGCTATGGATAAGGACAGTTTCTTCCAGGCCTTAGCTATGGTTTGTCTAGCGGCTGTTAGAAGGAAAAGGAAAAAAATCAGTTTCAGGGTTTTGGCAATCTTCTTATAACCTAGGCCATCTTTATGTAGAGCAACAATTCTTTTTTTCAGATCCTCAGAGAGTTCTTTGCCTTGAGGTGCCCTGTTGAACTTCCAGTGACCAGTATGAAAGAGTGAGAACGATAACACCAAACACACCTGCTCCCCATTCACACCTGACATCTTATAATGCTAACGAGTCACATGACTCCAGGGAGGGAAAATGGTTAATTGGGCCCAATTTGGACATTTTCACTTAGGGGTGTCCTCACTTTTGTTGTCAGCGTTTTAGGCATTAATGGCTGTGTGTTAAGTTATTTTGAGGGGACAGCAAATTTGCACTGTTATACAAGCTGTACACTCACTACTTTACATTGTAGCAAAGTGTAATTTCTTCAGAGTTGTCACATGAAAAGATATAATAAAATATTTACAAAAATGTGAGGGGTGTACTTACTTTTGTTAGATACTGTATATAGTGCTGCATAAATTGACGGCGCTACAAAAGTATCTGTAATGAATAAATAAATATTTTTTATTTAAATGGCCAGCTTACATTGAGGCAGAATCCTAAGACACCTATCCAAAATCTTCTGATCCTCGCACTCCCTGGGCTTATTACACACCATTTACAACAAAAAGACAATTTTAGGGTCTCATATGAGTATACTATCCTGTGTTTACCGCACAGGGGACATAGGTTTGTTGAAATCAATGACAAGCAGATTGCTGAATGAATCTGCACAGATGTTCAATAACCTCCCTGAGTGTACATTTGTGCAGGACCGGTACACGGATCAGAATACAGTCTGCCTGCATACCGCTGCATGGAAAACCTGTGCCTCATGTGCAGGTAAAGACAACACTTTGCACAGGCAGTACACCTATGTGAATGAAGGCCTAAAATACCTGTGGCATTATCATCAAAGAGAAAAGGAAGAGATCACAGAAAAATGGGCCAACATCCCTAACTTGACCAAAATAGATAATTAATTTTACATGAGATTTTTAAGGCATGTCTCTTTATTTACATTCTGCTAAAACATAATAAAATGTACATTATTGTCAAGAACCATAAACCAGACGGAGACAGAAAGTGCAGTTAAAATCACACCTTTAATGAAATGGCAATCTCTATAGAGATATGGGTAAGACCTGGCTGGGATATAATAGAGATATAGGGAAGAATTGTCTGGACCACTTTAGAGATGTGGACCATTATGGAGACTATTATGGAGATATGGGGGAGGCCCGTATGCACACTATAGAGATATGGGGGAGGTCTGCTCTGACCACCATGGAAATATGAGGGAGGTTTCTCAGGATATAGTGAAAGGGAAATGCACTGCTTCAGATTTTTAATTTTCATATAATACCAAGGTGATTGCACCACCTCTGTGATCTTTTAATTTTAGTAAATTATTTTATTCAAATGCATACAAAATAAATCATATTGTTTATTAACAATTGAAGTGCTGAGTGAGTAGGTCATATACCCTGCATGTATTTCCAAGCTTAAAATGGAGCTCTGCTTTTCCCTCCCCTTTGTTCCTACATTGCTCTATTTATTTCCCAAAAGAGTCCCCAGAGGGGACAGAGCGACAAACTATTGTGGGGAAACATTGATACTGGAGGCTCCAAGAGAGATGCACTACTTGGCCAAAAGTTTGTTGACACCTGACCATCATACCTATATAAGCTTGATGGACATTCCATCACAAAACCATGGGCATTAATATAGAGTTTTCTAATACATTTTCAGGCTTCAATAGCCACTCTTTTTTTTTTTTTGAACAGCCCAATGAGGCTTGGCTTAATATTAGGGATCTAAACAGATTCCCAACATCTCACTTTTGAGACAGATAAATAGATGGGCACAGATTCTTCAATCATTTCTCTGCAATGCTAGCTGCAGAGTTAATGAACAGGAAGCACTTTATACAGAGGTTTCCTGCTCATTCATAAACTAAAGCAGTTGTAAACACAGGGAGGGCCACAGGGGGATTGGTTCTAGTAACTGTGACCACTCCTGATGTTCTGGGCCACCCTGTTGAACTTATGGGGCCTGGGCCCCATACAGGAGGGTAGGCGCTATACCTCCCAACCGTCAAGAAATCACCGGGACTGTCCTGGAATTTCAAGAAAATCCCGGTGTCCGGGAGTCCTGCAGCAGAGCCCAGCACAGGAACAAGTTCCTGTACTGGACTCCACTAATCCCCCTGTCTGGCACGTTCCTGCCTTCCATGTCCCATAGCGTTCCTTCTTTCCATGTACCATAGCATTCCTGAATTCTATGTACCATAGTGTTCCTGCCTTCCATGTCCCATAGCGTTCCTGCCTTCCATTTCCCATAGCATTTCTGCCTTCCATGTCCCATAGCATTTCTGCCTTCCATGTCCCATAGTGTTCCTTCCTTCCATGTCCCATAGTGTTCCTTCCTTCCATGTCCCATAGTGTTCCTTCCTTCCATGTCCCATAATGTTCCTGCCTTCCATTTCCCATAGCATTTCTGCCTTCCATGTCCCATAGCATTTCTGCCTTCCATGTCCCATAGTGTTCCTGCCTTCCATGTCCCAAGTTTTGGAAGTTATTTTCTAAATGATTGTGTTGAGGTTTATACGTATACCTGAGACTCCAGCTTGTGACACAGCAACCAATGCATACTTTTATAGGTACAAGGAAGCCCAGGTTTTGCTTAATCATTGCCATTAAGCCCATCCCACTTTCATGTTTGGCCACACCCTCTTTTTGCCATGGCATGCTACACGTGCCACAGGTCACTCTCTACCTAAAGTGTCCCTCATTCTCAAGTTCCAAAGTTGGGAGGTATGCCCTTATCAGCGGCTCTGAGTGTCCATATGCTATGTGATGCTGTTGGGTGATATAAAGCCAAAACCTAACCCATTCAATTATGGACAGAAGCCAGGTGTAAAGCAAGCATTTGTTTTACTTTTTATTCTTATAACAGTGGAATGTGGCAGATTTACTTGGGAGATGGCCCATTATTATAAGTATACCTTGTATTTTGGTGTAGGGTCCAATTTAATTCTCTTGCTGACAAGAGGTAAAATTACTTACTAATCAAAAAATGTGTAGCGCTAAACATTTGTGAATGGTATTAAATAATATAAATCCAAAATGTCCTCAGTCATGAGTCCAAGTATGTATGTGGTTAAATATAAATATAAAGAAGCTTGAAGAATATCTTCCACCACGTGTGTCAATAAATATATGGTTAGCCTTCAGTTCCTCCTGAAGCACCCATGTGCACCTTCCACCATCACCATATTAGGATAGGGTACTCTTACCAGAATACATGATAAAGCACGCTTGAAATTACTTAATGGCACAGGAACAGACCACGTCCTGGAAAGTCTGGATGGACATCAATCTCCCCACAGATGGTACTTCCACAGATGAATGTATGTCCAGTGTCTTATAGGGCACCAATGAGTAGGACACCAACTCCAGGGTATAGCCTCCAGAAGCAGTCACAATGTACCTCAGTGAGAATATATAAATGCCCACATAGTGTAATACTGTAACCAGTGACGATTTATTAAAAAGTATTGTAGTTACATGAAAAATGTAGTATAAAAACGATATGGAATTCCAATCTTAATAAAAAGTGCGATGCCAGAAATGCAGGTTTACCTCACCCAAAAATTACTTAGCCTCAGATTTAGATGAGGTTTGCATTCCACCTATCACCTAAGCTTTTGGAGAAAGAGGTACACTTCCAACAACGATTGTAGTATTTACTATAGAAGGGCTCTATCACACACACTTTCAACGTTCAGAACTACACTGGACCTATGCAACTAAGTAAAGGACAGACACAGTGTACTTTCCTCTTAAGAAAATACAAGATGTCAGTCCGCTTGTCTGATACTGCACTTAGAAGCTACTAATGCCACTGATCTCCTGAGAGAGAGAGAGGTGTAAAGAGGTAAACTGGAGGATGAAAATACATATTCTGCTCACAGATAATTCCATTTCAATGCATCCTTCAAACACCCTCACCTTGAGAGGCTATCTAGTTAGGAACACAAATTAAGGCTTGGTGTGCGCCAACGTCAAGTCCTAAGGCTGACAAAGATAAAATACATCTTTTTTAAATGCGTGCATCCAGCCCGAAATCTGACATGCTTTTAGGATGCTCTTGGCATGCATTTGCGATACCTTATAATTTGATGTGTTTGTACAACAGCTGTTACTTGTAAATAAAGTTTGACTTTACAAGGTCATTCCAACAAAAGAACCTTACACTCATGTCAAACAAACTCTTTGCTTCCAGTACCTGTTCATTTCAATTTATGTCAATGCCAGAAAAAAAGCAGATGGAACTTACAGCCCAACTCCAACCAAAACCTTTTTTTTTTTTTACATTTTAGATAGAATAGGGAAGGGTTGGAACCCAGTGGGGGTTGGTGCTCAATATTTAAACCGGAACCCCCCCCCCGCAAGGGAGACTGACGGGACCGGAACCCCCCCCCCCGCAAGGGAGACTGACGGGAAGGCGGCGAACGGACAGTGGGCAGTGATCACAGGTGGTGTGGGCTCCTGAAAATTGCCCCTGGCCCCCTCACTTGCACTAGCAAACCCCCCCTCTCTTACCTTAAGAGGTGGTGCTGGATCTGGGGTAGGTTTCCTGGAAGCTGCCCCTCCACCTGCTGCAGCTTACCAAGGGAAGAGCCAGACCGTTGCTTCTCCTGCTGGCCGAACAGGACTCCCTGGCCAATCGGGTCTCAGGACCAGCTTCCTGATTGACCAGGAGGAAAAGCAGGAAGACATTAGCAAATATTAATTTGTTAATATCATACAACTGGGTGGGCTCAGGGTGCAGTGCTCTGCGCGCTGAGCCCACCCTTTTTTGAAGCCAATTAGAGCCTGGGGCATGAGTTAAGGGGCGGCGCCCCTGTGCCCTTAATGGAGCGGCCGCCACTGTTGGAGCCTCTCTTAAAGTGGAACTGAATCTTCTTTATGTTTATGGGAGACTGGCTATTATTGCAGAATGGGCCTACAATGTCTCTTCTGCATTAATATGCCCCTACCCACCTGCTCACAGCGATCTCCAGCATGTAAACTGAGATTTGTATGCACAGCTTAGCTTTTAGCACTGGTCCTATTTCTGTATGCCAGGATTACTGGCTCCTTTGCATGCATCCCGCACTGGCCAATGAAAATGGCCAAAAACTGGCACACAGGAGCAGATACCTGTGCCAATGGGGGACCATTGGAAAGTTGAGTATTGACCCTTTAGTTCTGCTTTAACTTCTTGTTGGTATGCTGGATGTGTCTCTTTTTGGGGGATTGACTCCTTGTTGTATCTTCAGCATACACAACACAGTCTTTTATAACCTAACCCAGCTTTAAACTTCTCCACAACTTTATCCCTGACCTGTCTGGTGTGTTCCTTGGCCTTCATGCTGCTGTTTGTTCACTAATGCTCTCTAACAAACCTCTGAGGGCTTCACAGAACAGCTGTATTTATACTGAGATTAAATTACACACCGGTGGACTCTATTTACTAATTAGGTGACTTCTAAAGGCAATTGGTTCCACAAGATTTTAGTCAGGGGTATCAGAGTAAAGGGGGGCTGAATACAAATGTACGCCACATTTTTCAGATATTTATTTGTAAAACATTTTGAAAACCATTTATCGTTTTCCTTCCACTTCACAATTATGTGCCACTTTTTCTTGGTCTATCACATAAAACCTCAATAAAATACATTTCTGTTTTTGGTTGTAACATGACAAAATGTGGAAAATCTCAAGGGGTATGAATGCTTTTTCAAGGCACTGTATATCATTCTTCTGTTCTCTCCTACTGTCAGTATGTTCCTTATCAGCACATGATCATGCAGCAGGCCCATCGGCCCTCCCTTTCTCAGCTTGTGTTTTTTGCTCATGTGATAACAAGAGGCTAATACCAAGTCAAATGTAGGTCTTTAAAATGGTTGTAAACCCTTACATATACCCACTGACGTGACTGGCCTCAGGTGATACACAGAGATGAAAAATATCCTCATAAAAAAAATCTACATAAGTTGGACCTATTTTTCTGCATCTCTCTCAGCTATAGGTTTCTAAAACACATGGGTCAAAGGCTTTTTCTCAGCTCCAGTAGGTAGTAGGCTGAGCTTTGACCTCACACACTGCACACCATAGAGCAGAGAGCTGAGTGTAATCTGACACCTGAATCGAGGAAAAGGGCACACTCTCTTTACACATTTCATAAGGAAACATCCACAACTGAGGCTGTCATTTACCTTCCGTGTGCTGAAAGGGGGGGCTGTCTTCCAAAATTCTGTGGTGTCGGGATAACCTGTCAGATGTGACTCATGCAGATAGCAGAGGGAAGAGAGAGGAGATAGAAATCACACTTGGTGCTTTCGATTGAGGCTACTGCACTCTATAGACGGATATGCTTTGTTCATTTTTCATTTCAGAGGTTTACAATCACTGTAAGACCAGTAAGGCCAGCCATACATGGAGCAAATTCGCTCCATTCCCCCATCAACACAGACAGTGTTGATGTGGGAATCCCTCCTGCCGAGCCATGGTCTTCTCCCGGCAGGGGGGGACGGGGTTAATGGCCAGAGAATCCGGCACGCTGGTTGTACCCAAGTTGATCGCTGGATTCCCATTCATGTTGACATCACATTCCTGCCCATTAATGGTTTTAATCCTTGATGAACCGCCAGAGATTCGGAACGTGTGTGGCCGGTCTTGCAGTCTAAAAATAATATAAAATATATGTAATATATAACTGCTTTAATTTGTGTTTTTGTTTCATATGTACCTGGAGTTCAACTTTAATATTAGGTATAGAGTTTAGCGAACCCGAACTGTAAAGTTCGGGTCCTTACCGAACTTTCGGGTGTCCGTGTCCCGAACCCGAACGTTTGAGAAAAAGTCCGGGTTCGGGTTCTGGGTTCTGGTATTTTATCACGCATGTTGAATAGCTGCAGGGCAGCCAATGAACAAGCGTTTCACTGGTTTTCCCTAGAAGCCATCACAGCCATGCCTACTAATGGCATGGCTGTGATTGGCCAGTGCATCATGTGACCCAGCCTCTTTATAAGCTGGAGTCACTTAGTGCTGCAGCCACATGCTCTCCGAGACTCTGACTAGTGTAGGGAGAGGATGCTGCCGGCTCTGTGAGGGACAGATTGCAGATATATATAATAACATCTCATCGATCTAATTGTGGACTAGGTAGAGACTACTACTACTGCTTTGAGGGACAGATTGGAGATCTCATCCTGCATTACAGAACAATTTGCTTTGAGGGACAGATTGCAGATCTCATCCTGCATTACAGAAGGATGTGACTGGACTAGGTAGAGTCTACTGCTTAGAGAGACAGATTGTAGATCTCATCCTGCATTACAGAATGATCTGACTGTACTAGGTAGAGTCTACTGCTTAGAGGGACAGATTGCAGATCTCATCCTGCATTACAGAATGATCTGACTGGACTAGGTAGAGTCTATTGCAGATCTCGTCCTGCATTACAGAACGATCTGACTGGACTAGGTAGAGTCTATTGCAGATCTCATCCTGCATTACAGAATGATCTGACTGGACTAGGTAGAGTCTATTGCAGATCTCATCCCGCATTACAGAATGATCTGACTGGACTAGGTAGAGTCTATTGCAGATCTCATCCCGCATTACAGAACGATCTGACTGGACTAGGTAGAGTCTACTGCTTAGAGGGACAGATAATTGTTCTAAAAATTACGTCCTACTCTAGACGTTATCTGAGATGGATCAGGTCAGTCTAGCAAGACATTACGTCCTGCTCTAGACGTTATCTGAGATGGAT
>BLSH010493238.1:838696-849975 GCA_018402905.1 Glandirana rugosa
TGGTTTTCCCTAGAAGCCATCACAGCCATGCCTACTAATGGCATGGCTGTGATTGGCCAGTGCATCATGTGACCCAGCCTCTTTATAAGCTGGAGTCACTTAGTGCTGCAGCCACATGCTCTCCGAGACTCTGACTAGTGTAGGGAGAGGATGCTGCCGGCTCTGTGAGGGACAGATTGCAGATATATATAATAACATCTCATCGATCTAATTGTGGACTAGGTAGAGACTACTACTACTGCTTTGAGGGACAGATTGGAGATCTCATCCTGCATTACAGAACAATTTGCTTTGAGGGACAGATTGCAGATCTCATCCTGCATTACAGAATGATCTGACTGTACTAGGTAGAGTCTACTGCTTAGAGGGACAGATTGCAGATCTCATCCTGCATTACAGAATGATCTGACTGGACTAGGTAGAGTCTATTGCAGATCTCGTCCTGCATTACAGAACGATCTGACTGGACTAGGTAGAGTCTATTGCAGATCTCATCCTGCATTACAGAATGATCTGACTGGACTAGGTAGAGTCTATTGCAGATCTCATCCCGCATTACAGAATGATCTGACTGGACTAGGTAGAGTCTATTGCAGATCTCATCCCGCATTACAGAACGATCTGACTGGACTAGGTAGAGTCTACTGCTTAGAGGGACAGATAATTGTTCTAAAATCATCTCCTACTCCTATAGGGTCAGGTTCCTGCTGTTGCTGTAAGGGACAGATTATTGTTCTATAATCATCTCCTAGTTCTAAAGGGAGAGGTTCCTGCTGGTCCTGTAAGGGACAGATAATTGTTCTATAATCATCTCCTAGTTCTAAAGGGAGAGGTTCCTGCTGGTCCTGTAAGGGATAGATAATTGTTCTAAAATCATCACCTACTACTATAGGGTCAGGTTTCTGCTGTTGCTGTAAGGAAAAGATTATTGTTCTATAATCATCTCCTAGTTCTAAAGGGAGAGGTTCCTGCTGGTCCTGTAAGGGACAGGTATTTGTTCTAAAATCATTGCCTACTCCTATAGGGTCAGGTTCCTGCTGTTGCTGTAAGGGACAGATTATTTTTCTATAATCATCTCCTAGTTCTAAAGGGAGAGGTTCCTGCTGGTCCTGTAAGGGACAGATAATTGTTCTAAAATCATCTCCTAGTTCTATAGGGAGAGGTTCCTGCTGCTCCTGTCGAAGAAGAAGAATTTATTATTAATTTTTTTTGTATTAATAAATACTTAAATAGTGCTACATAGTACATTTGCGGGCAGAATGAGGAGAGCGTCAAATAAGGGACGTGGTCGTGGTGCTGCTGGTGTTGGTGGTGTTGGTGAAGCTCCTGTTGGAATGAGAGGACGTGGTCGATCTGTGCCAGCTACACACACGAGTGAAACACCTTCCTCAGGTGCAAGTAGCCGTCAGAACCTTCAATGTTATATGTTAGGCCCGAATACCGCTCAACGAATGGTGAGGCCAGAATAAGTACAGGCGATAGTAGATTGAGTGGCTGACAATGCCTCCAGTTCCTTCCCATTGTCTCCCTCCCGGTCCCTTGATGAAAGCTCAGAGTTGGCACCTGAACCCCATGGCCATCTGTCTTTCACCTCAGCCCCTTGTAAATTAGCCAAGCAGTCTGAGCCCCAAGTCATGCAAGAGGCTCTTATGCTTTTTGATGACTTTCCTGGTGTGCTTTCCTTGGGCCATCCTCATAGCCCTGCCCCAGAAGTGGAAGACATTGAGTGCACCGATGCCCAACCACTTCTGTTGCAGGATGAGGACATGGAAACACCAGCGCAGCACGTCTCTGATGATGACGAAACACAGGTGCCAACTGCTGCAGCTTTCCTCAGTGTGCAGACTGACAAGGAGGGCAGTGGTGAAGGGTGGGTGGAAGATGATGTGGAGGAGGATGATGAGTTCCTAGACCCCACATGGAATGAGGGTCATGCGAGTGTCATGTGCAGTTTGGAGGAATAGGTGGTGGTCGCACAGAGGCACCAGCACAGCAAAAGAGGAAGCAGGTTGCAAAAGCGGAGCGAGTGTCTCCTAGACAGTAGGCCTGCTACTACCCACTGCACCCAGGGACCTAGCACACCAAAGGCAGCTCAAAGGCGTTCCTCCGCGTGGCAGTTCTTCAGACAATGTGCTGACGACAAGACACGAGTTGTTTGCAAGCTGTGCAATGATAGCCTGAGCCGAGGCATAAATGTTCTAAACCTGACCACAACATGCATGATCAGGCATCTAAATTCAAGGCACAAGCTGCATTGGAATAATTACCTCAAAATCCAAGAAAGGTCTTGGCCTCCTCCTGCTTCCTCTTCTGCTGCTGCCTCGGCCTCTTCCTCCACCTCTACAGTGACAGTGTCACCTTCCACCCAGCAAACAGAGCATATGACAGCACTGCCACCGCCCCCCAGCATTTACAAAGGGTCCCATGGAAGCTTACAGCTCTCCATCTCCCAAACACTGGAGAGAAAGAGGAAGTACCCCCCTACCCACCCGCGATCTCTGGCCCTGAATGCCAGCATTTCCAAATTCCTGGCCTTTGAAATACTATCATTCCGTCTGGTGGACTCGGACAGTTTTAAAAACCTGATGGCGGTGGCTGTCCCACAGAACAGTCCCTTCCCTGCACAAACAAGTCGGGGACAAGATCAAGTGTGCACTGCGCAACGCCATCTGTGGTAAGGTCCACATAACCACTGATACATGGACCAGTAAGCACGAGCAGGGACGCTATATCTCGATAAATGCACACTAGGTAAATGTAGTGGTGGGTGGGCCTGAGGCAGCTAGCCATTTGGCACATGTCCTTCTGCCACTGAGGATTGCAGGGCATTACTCTTTGCCTCCTGTTGCCTCCACCTCCTACTGCGATTCCTCCTCCTCTACCACCCCCTCATCCGCTCATTGTAACACCTTCACCACCAACTTCAGCACATCCAGGGGGAAACGGCAGCAGGCTGTTTTAAAACTGATATGTTTGGGGGATAAACCCCACACTGCGCAGGAGCTGTGGACGGGCATTGAACAACAGACCGATGAGTGGTTGTTGCCACTGAGCCTCCAGCCCGGCCTGGTGGTGAGCGACAATGGGCGAAATCTCATAGCGGCTCTGGGCCTAGCCGGTTTGATGTACATCCCTTGCCTGGCGCATGTGCTGAATTTGGTGGTACAGAAATTTCTAAAAAACTACCCGGATATGTCAGAGCTGCTGCAGAAAGTGTGGGCCGTCTGTGCGCACTTTCGGCGTTCTCACCCTGCTGCTGCTCGCCTGTATGCGCTGCAGCGGAAGTCACCACCTCCTATGCGACGTGCCCACAAGGTGGAACTCCACCTTGCACATGCTGGAGAGCAGCAGCAGGCAATAGTGGAGTTTCAGCTGCAGCACGCACGGGTCAGTCACTCTGCGAAACAGCACCACTTCACCACTAACGAGTGGGCCTGCATGCGAGACCTGTGTACTGTATTGCGGTGTTTAGAGTACTCCACCAACATGGCCAGTGCCGATGACGCTGTTCTCAGCGTTACTATCCCATTTCTGTGTCTCCTTGAAAAAACACTTCGGGCCATGATGGAAGAGGATGTGGCACAGGAGGATGAGGAGGAGGAAGAGGGGTAATTTCCATGGTTATCAGGCCAGTCATTCCCAAGTGGCTCGGAGGGTGGGTTCCTGCACCAGCATGGGCCAGGTAAAAAATATTCAAGCCAGGGCCCAGTTCTGGAGGATGAGGAGGACAAGGAAGATCATCATGTGGAGGAGGAACCACAGCAGGGTGGCACCCATGCAGCTCGTGGGCATCACTGGAGCATGGCTGGGGGGATACGGAGGACACAGATGATACACCTCCCACAGAGGCTTGTCTTTGCCTCTGGGCAGCCTAGCACACATGGCCGACTACATGCTGCAGTGCCTTCGCAACGACAGCCGAGTTGCCCACATTGTAACTTGTTCTGATTACTGGGTGGCCACCCTGCTGGATCCCCGTTACAAGGACAACATGCCGTCCTTAATTCCCTCACTGGAGCGTGAGAGGAAGATGCGCGACTACATGCGCACACTGGTAGAGGCGCTGCTGAGGGCATTCCCAAATGACACCGGGGGCTCAGTGGAAGCACAAGGCGTAGGCAGAGGAGGAGGAGGAGGAAGAGGCCACCAACGCAGCTGTGTCACCGCCAGCACCTCAGAAGGCAGGGTTAGCATGGCCAAAATGTGGCAAAGCTTTGTCAGCAGCCCGCCACAACAAACAGCACCACCAGCTGATAGGCAAGGTCTTAGCAGGAGGCAGCATTTCAGCAACATGGTGGAACAGTATGTGTGCACACGCCTACACGTACTGACTGATGGGTCTGCCCCATTCAACTTCTGGGTCTCCAAATTGGGCACAAGGCCTGAGCTTGCCCTTTATGCCTTGGAGGTGCTGGCCTGCCCTGCAGCCAGTGTATTGTCTGAACGTGTGTTTAGCACGGCAGGGGGCGTTATCACAGACAAGCGCAGCTGCCTGTCCACAGCCAACGTGGACAAGCGAACCTTTATTAAAATGAACCAGGCATGGATCCCACAAGACTTGTCTGTACCTTGTGCAGAATAGACATTTAGATCAGCCTCACACAGCCATTGGTATACTTGTTTTTTGAATATGCCTTAATACTTTTGGGGCTACCCCAATTAGAAAAAAAAACAAACAACAAAAAGTGTTGGCTACCTCCTCCTCCTCCTCCACCGCCACTTCCACCTACACTGCCACGGTCACGGCCTAGTCAACCTCTAGGCTCCTACTCCACATCCACCCCCCCTTCCCATTTTTATTTTTATTATTTGATTTTAAGTTATTTTCCCTATCCCCATTTTTTTGTAGGGCACTTGCCCTACTCTTACCCCCATTTTACTTCCTTTTGCAGCCCTCTAGCACTTGCCAGGACTCTTTTACAGCCATTTTTGTGCCGAAAAGTTTGGGTCCCCATTGACTCCAATGGGGTCCGGGGTCAAGTTCGGGTAACGTTCGGTACCGACCCGAACTTTTTCGCGAAGTTCGGCTGGACCCGCCGAACCCGAACATCCAGGTGTTCGCTCAACTCGAATTAGGTACAAACAGGATTCTGAGAATTGTATGAGTTCACCTGCCTTCTGTGGTGCACAGCACATAAAAGAACTGGAGATGTCCTCACACCCACTGCCTTTAGCATTCAGTGAACTCTATGAGCTTAGCTCCCCAAGTGTGCACTGATGCCTAACTGTTTAATCAAGTTCAGTGCATAGCATCTGAACAGGACTTGATTTTAATCAGATGCTTTCAGCTAAATAAACACAGGTGTGCACCGCAGGAGTGCTGCTCATACATTTCAATGAACCCTAAAAACTGCAGGAGGTCGAGGGTGGGGGCTGTTCTGGTTCCCATTCAAGCTGCACAAAGTGCAGACAGGATTCTATCTACGCTCAGAAGCCCAAGTACATCCTGTCTTTTGAAGGTTTTACGTGTATAATATCCCCGTTCCAGCTCCAAATCCTTTTACATTGTTACAATAGTATACTGCACTATAGACCTATTAAACAGCTGCAAACAACACAATTTGTCTAACATTGTGCATGATTACAGAAAGTTAAAAACTGCTGCACTATACATGTACATTAATATACAGTGACTTATTCAGAAAGTGACATATATTGATCAGACAAATGGTGTATCATACAATCCTATGCAGATTGGACCGTTCACTTATGTATATTATATATCCCTCAGGACACCCTACAGTAAGTGGCATAGATTCAGTTACTTCCTGCATTGGACGCTACATTGATTTTTATTTACAATCATTAGTCAAAAAATACCCTCATATTTAAAAGATATCAAAGACACAATTAAACTCCTTGAGAGGATTGACCTTCATGGTAATTATGTAATGGCCACAACAGACGTGGCTGCGTTATACACATGTATTCCCCACCATTTGGGTTTAGTAGCAGTCAATTATTATTTGGAGGAAGATGGCACCCTTCCCCCCTCTCAACTGCAATTCATAATGGAATTATTACAATTTGCCATGAAATAAAGTTACTTTTTGGTTTGATGACAAATTTTATCTCCATCAAGAGGGAGTGGCTATGGGGGCCAAGTTTGCCTCTAGCCTGGCCAATTTATTTATGGCCAAATGGGAGGTGGATACCGTCTATGCCCAGAGGAGACCCAATTCTTCTGATTCTCTGGGCCAAGTACATAGATGACATCCTCCTCCTATGAGACAGAGACCAGGAATCCTTGCATAATTTTAGGTTTACAGGTTTATACCTGTAGGTAGTTGTCACCATAAATCGTGGCTCAGCTCAGTTCCACATAGCCAATTCCTCCATTTACAACAAAATTGTACCAACATCCAGGATTTCCACTAACAGGCCCAAACTCTAAAATGTAGATTCTTGGAAAAGGGTTATCAAAAATTTGAATTGGGGGGGCATGGCCTGACACGAACAGGGACGGTCGCATCGCTGTGAGGCTCTGTAATCTCGCACCATTCAGAGGAATCCTGCCATCCAAACAACGGGTGAGCAAAAAATGCACATCAGCCCATCTCCCCGCACCTCCAGCTACACTCCGCACTAAATATTGTGTAGATCGGACGCCCATGCCAGGCAAAATCTAGGGCGAGGCTCCGAGCGGCCTACCGGTCCGGGCCTCACAACAAGAATCACGGAGCTCCCGTGAGCCATCCACATACCATCTGCCCTGGCAGCTGTGCCCCAGGACCCCACAACACAACTGAATACCCCTAGGCAGACCTTGAATGACATCCAGCAACTTAGACTGGGTCGGAGCTGCGGCCTGCCGAGGCCTAGCACGGCCAATATCTTAGAAACCGCGGCCTGTAGTACGGAGGGACCTGGAACGAGGGGATAGCCACCAAACAATCAAAATCCATCCCTAGGAAGCCTAGCTCGGACTCCTGAAAAAGTGACTGGGAACTGTATACCCGGTACCTGGCGGCCATATTTGTACACCCAGTTCACCTCAGAGCCCACACAACAGTTTAGCTCCAGTGTGTCTGCCAACAGCTTATTCTAACTACATTCCACAGAGTCAGATTCCATATGATATCACTGTTCTACAATAATCTTCAAACTGTGTGTGAAAACTATAAATTAGCAGAGAGAAGCCATACCACTGTTCTAAGAACAGTGATATGATATATCACTGTTCTTAGAACAGTGGTATGGCTTCTCCCCGCTAATTTATAGTTTTCACACACAGTTTGCAGATGTTCTAAGAATAGTGATATGGCTTCTCCCGGCTAATGTATACTTTTCACACACAGTTTTAAGATGATTGTAGAATGTACAATCATCTTAAAACTGTGTGATAAAAGTATAAATTAGCTGTGAGAGGCCATATCACTGTTATTAGAACAGTGATATGGCTTCTCCCCGCTAATTTATACTTTTCTCACACAGTTTGAAGATAGTCCACATCCACCTCCATTTTTGATTTTTTTATGTGTTTTTTTTTTATTATTTTAAGCTATTTCCCTATCCCCATTTATTTGTAGGGCACATGTACGACCCTTACCCCCATTTTCCTTCCTTTTGCAGACCTCTAGGACTTTCCAGGACTTTTTTACACAAATTTTCAAAACTTTTATTAAATCACCAGAACCCCGAACCCGGACTTTTTTTGAAAAGTCCGGGTTCGGGTTCGGGTCCGGGTCCCGGACACCCAAAAGTTTGGTGCGGACCCGAACTTTACAGTTCGGCTTCGCTCAACTCTACGGGAGATGCCTGCATGCTAATGAGAGGCATTATACCTTCTTCTCCCATAGGCACCAATCCTACTCCCGCATTGACATGTTCCTCACAGACAAATGGTTGCTACAAAAGGTGTCCGAAGCTAAAATTCATGATATCACTTGGTCCTACCATGCCGCCATAGCTCTATCTATAACTGTAGGGGACGCCCCCTCTCCTCCCCCATCTGGCACTGCAAAATCATACAGGGCCCCCAATACAATCCAATTATATCCCAACATCTCAAACACATTTTCACTACTAACAAACATTCAGTAGACAATCCATATACCCTATGGAATGCTCACAAGGCATATATAAGGGGCATACTCATCCAACAAGGGGCTAGGGTTAAGAAGCAATACAGTGCCAAACTTAACTCCTTACTAATCGACACTAAATCCCTGGAATCGGTAAACAAAGTGCCCCCCAACCAAACTACGTCACAAAAGCTGTCTCAACTTAGAGAAAATCTAAGAGAGTTACTAACACAACAATACAACTATCACCTAAGATGTTTAAAATTAGCACACTACGCTAATGCCAAAAAGGAGGGTAAGTATCTTGCTAACAGACTGAAAACGGCCCGTACGAAAACAAGAATAGCTTACCTTATTCATCCAACCTCCCAGCACAAAACTCCTTAATCCCCAAGACATAGCTAATCAGTTTGCCGACTTTTATGGCTTGCTATATAACCTGAGCAACGACACAGAGACTCTACAACCGTCAGAGGAGGACATTCAGGAATTCCTACAGAAATTCAACCTCCCCTCCCCTTTCACTTCTCGGGAAATTGAATGTATAATGAAAACACTCCCGAACGGGAAATCCACTGGCCCCAATGGCCTTCCTAATGAATACTTCAAAATATTTAAGGAAACCCTTCCCCCCTATTTACAATGAGTCTTTGCCCAAGCTGCAATATCTTCTACATTCCCACCTGAGATGCTCAAGGCATACATTGTAACACTACCCAAACCAGGGAAAGATCCCACAACACCAGCCAACTTTAGCTAGGTGTTGTGGGATCAGCTAAACTCTGATATCAAAATATATGCAAAACTATTAGCTAAATGCATAACTAAATTCTTACCATCTCTTATTGGCAGCGACCAGATGGGATTCGTGAGAGGGCGGCAGAACTCAGACGCCACCAGGAGTCTTGTAAATGTTATGCACTTTGCTGAAAAAACTCGAACGCCTTCTCTGTTACTGTCAATAGACGCAGAGAAGGAGTTCGATGGAGAATATGACTCATGTGCTTACAAAATTTGGCTTCCATGGACCGTGTCTTAATGCTGTACTAGCACTATACTCTTGCCCTACTGCACAGGTGTACACATCCGGCCTTTTGTCCAAAACATTTAACATCTCCAACGGGACTCGACAGGGTTGTCCACTCTCTTCATCCATATTTAATCTGATGATTGAACCCCTTGCAGAAAAATTACGCACGCATCCCTCAATTACTGGATTCAAAATAGCCTCACACTCTCATACCATTAACTTTTTTGCAGATTCACGTAATCTCTTATCTTAGATCTGGGAATTCCCAGTCACAGCAAGAGGAAACTTAAGCAGGACCTTCCCTACAAATGGACTGACGTTAACGCCTAGAATATCCGATCTAACTACCACAAACTACAAAATACTTCTGGCCAAAATAGATGACCTACTAAAGACAATGGCCAAGAAGGAGCTTTCATGGCTGGGCAGACTTGCAGCCTTTAAAATTACAATACTACCCCAAAATCTCTACATTTACCGAGTCCTTCCCACTCCTACCCCCTCTCCTTATTTACAAACCCTGTCAAGTCTCTTATGGAAGTTCTTTTGTGGTGGGAAACGGGCTAGATGCCCGTGCCAAAATCTGATCACTCACAGATCTGTGGGGGGCGCAGGTCTAACAGACATATGTGACTATTTTTGGGCGGTAAAAATGGACCATCTCAGAGGTTGGTTTCAGGAAACAAACGCTCCCTTGTGGGTAGAGCTGGAGAGAAAATTAGTCCCAATCAGGGACCTAAAATCATTCCTGATAGGGGACACATGGAAACACTGGCCCACGAAAGATCTATCACCTACAATCTAGGTCCCTATTCAGGCGTGGAGAATGCTACTAAGTCAAGGAGGCAATACCCTCCCTATACCTGATCTACAACCAAATCTAAAAACACTAGCTGATAGAATGCCCATGATTTCTATTAAGCAAATCCAAAAGTGTGGCATATCCACATTACAAGACCTTCTCTCCAGCTGTACCCCCAAAACGATTGAGCGACTGATGGATGATTATAGTATACCAAAGAGTTTAAATTTTACAACTGCAAGAATATGGAAATTCCCGAGCAACCCCCCGCTCCAAAAATTAAAATCCCTCAGATATCTTGGAACTACTATAAATCCCCTATACCCAAAACCAAAGGGATAACACTCTTCTACAATATGCGCCAGAAGAAATAAGCCTTTCACAAAACTAACCCTCATTTGAAATGGGAAAGAGATCTGAAAAAATCCTTCTCAGAAGATCAGTGGAGGTCAGCATTTAAAAGCCTCACCAGGACCAGACATAGCACCAGCCACTGGGAAATTATGTTAAAAATGTATAACAGATGGCAGTAGACACCACACGAACTGGCCCTAATCTATCCTGGGTCGTCCACTGACTGCTGGCGCAAATGCGGCCAACATGGTCACCTGCTGCAGGTATTCTGGGACTGTCCCAACTTAAGAAGCTTCTGGAATCAGGTTTTCCACTTGAAATCCACGGTAACTGGATGCCTGTCCAAGCCGGATCCAGGCCTAGCATTGTTTTATATTGGTATAGAGAAATTCCCCCTAGAATACAGAACAGAGATAACCCACGTCCTCCTAGTGGCTCGTACTCTGATACTTCAAAGTTGGAAAGGAGATAAGGCCATCAACTTATCGGCAGTAAAGTTACTAGTCCAAAGACACTACACTTTAGAACGCCTCATAGCCATTAACTCACTATCAGAACCATCCTTCGACAAGACTTGGAGCATCTGGACTACTCATACTGGGAGCTATAATTCTAATTCTACTTTCAACCCCCATCCCCAAACCCTAAGTTCTAACGCTGGACTTTAATTTGCAACCTTACTATACTATATGATATAAAAATGGCATGCTACTATGAGCATAATCACGTCACTATGCATCCCGCTAGGGATGTCAGCCCCCCACATACTGTGTGCTTCTGTATATTGTATTGTATAAAGTACTCTGTATACTGTTTTGTTTTAATTGTTTGTTTCTTAAAGACAAATAAAAACTTATTGCATAAAAAAAAATAATAATTTTGAATTAGGTAGAGAGATAGAAAAAGTAACTAAAGTAGAAAGGAATTCCTTACTGGTTGATAAATCCCAACAACAAATAAATGAGAATTTTGGTCCTTCTTCATCCCAAACCCCTACCCCCAACTTTCATCTTAATCTTAATATCGAGGGTCATACTCATCAGGTCTACGAGGTTCAGAACAGCTTCCT
>BLSH010493238.1:866337-877537 GCA_018402905.1 Glandirana rugosa
GTGTCTTTGTCTGCTTCTCGTCTGCTTCTCGTGAGTCGTCCTTGGTGTGTGTGTCTTTCGGACTGTGTGTTATGGTTCTTTGCACATTTGAATTTTTTAAAATCATTTTGATACACATCTTCAGTATTAGCCATAAAAGGCATTGTTTATGGATTTTGCACTGTAAGCACCTTTCTTGCACATAACATTCATGTCTTGTCTGTTTGCTTACCTGTCTGCTTGTGGTCAGCTTAGAGACCATGCACCCTTCACCTATGTGCTTCAGTAAGCTTTCCTCAGCAGGGCTCCACCCTAGGTCCTAAATAGGAACATTATATAACACCTTGCAGTGCAAGCCACTGACGCCAATCAATATTGTGTGTCAGGCTTTCTGTGTGTGTGGTTCCTGCTGAGTGCTCTTCGTCTGCTCTTCGTCTGTTTCTGTGTACTGACCTCGGCTTTGACTATTTCCTTTATTTTTCTGAAAAGTTTTCAGGGATAGCCTAAAAGTGGATAGAGTAGGAGATAGTCAGGCAGATTGGGGTAGGAAATTCCAAAGGATGGGAGAGGCCCAGGAAAAGTCCTGGAGGCAAGCATAGGAGGAGGTGACAAGGGAAATAGAGCAGGAGGTCTTGGGAGGAACAAAGAGAACAATTTGGTTGGTATTTTGAGATTAGGTTAGTGATGTAGCTGGGGGCAGAGTAGTGGATGGCTTTGTAAGTTATTGTTAGTATTTTGAATTGAATTACTTGGGTGAGTGGAAGCCAATAGGGGGATTGGCTGAGAGGAGTAGAAGACGCTGAACGGTTTGTAAGGTGGATGAGTCTGGCAGCAGCATTCATGATGGACTGAAGGGGGTATAGCCTATTTAAAGGTAAGCGGAGGGAGTTGCAGTAGTCGAGGTGAGAGATAACTAGGGGGTGGATTAGGAGCATAGTGGTGTCATTGGTTGGGAAGGCGTGTATTTTTGAGATGTTGTGGAGGTTGAGGCAGCAAGCTTTGGAAAGTGATTGGATGGATAGATTAAGGGCAGGTTTGCATGGAGGGAGCCCACCCCTCCTTAAAGCTACAGAAAATCACGGGACACCCAGCAAGGGGAAAGTGGCAGCTGAAGGTATCCTCACAATAATTGGTTTTGTTGCAGGCTAGCTGGTAAGTGAGCTGGGAATTTTTGTTTGTTTTTGATGTGCCGTGCCCTTCCATGTGCTCCTTGCTCCTACAAAATATATTTATCATTATAATGTTAATTTTCTTCTGTACAACAATACTTTTAAAGCGAAACAAAATAGTAGACTTACCTTTTCTCCAACACTCTCCATCCCTTGTCAGTACCAGCATCTTCTACTGTATTCAGCTGTCTTTATTGCCTGGCATGGGATGACATCACTTCTGCACATGTGCAGGAGCTAGTCATTCCAGCATACAGGGTTTGGGCCAGTGATGTAAGCTGAGCTGCGTATGCACATCTTAGTTTATATGGCGGGTAATGCTGCAAGCAGGTAGGTAGGGGCATTTTATTGCAGAAGAGACATTGCATATCTTCTGCAATAAAGAGGCTGGCCTGCTCGCAGTTTGGGACAGTGGGGAATTTCCCCTTTAGGTATGTACTGTGCAAGCTCTACAAACGTAATTGTTATTTTCCATACATTTAAACACTACCTCTTTGCCTTACTTAAACCTTAGCTACAGCAAAACTTCCTTATACTTGTGTCAATATGCTAATAATTACAATCCTGGTTGTGGACTTTCAGTAATAAATCTGTCTTGGTCATTGCTGAGCTCCTTTTGAAAAATAAAGCCTTGCTGCTTGCTATGCTATGCTTAAATAATTGAGTCACAGACCCATGCATACCTTTCTAGTGGCCTTTATAGTATCCTAAACTCTCTGATGCTTCATAATATACAATGAAGTCAGACACTGACCTCCCTCTGTAAACCCAGTCCAAATAGTATCTAGAGCAGGGGTCTCCAAACTTTCTATACAAAGGGTCAGTTTACTGTCCTTCAGACTGTAGAGGGGCCACACTGTGGCCAGTGGGAGTCGAAATTGTCCTGGCATCAATGGGAGTGAACAATGTTCTATTTTTTGGCATTAGAGAAATAGTGTCCCATCGTTGGTGTCAGTGGGAGAAATAGTGCCCCATGATTTGTATCAATGGGAGAAATAAGGACACATCATTGGTGTCAGTGGGGGGTATAGTGCCCCATCATTCCTCTCAGTGGAAGGAATCCTGTCTCCACTACTTGTGTCAGTGGAAGGAATAGTGTCCCATCATTGATGTCATTGAGAGGAATAGTGCCTCATCGTTGGTCTCAGTGGGAGGAACTATGTCTCATTGTTAATGTTAGTGGAAAAAGTAGTCCCCCAAGGCTGGATAAAAACAAGCAAAGGGCTGCATCCGGCCCCTGGCCGCAGTTTGGAGACCACTGTTCTAAAGGAAATGAGAATTTTTCTGGAATCCTCCGTGGCAGTCATACAGGTAGTGAAAGATGTGCCTCCTGCTTCTCAATTGCTCTAAAGATGAATGCTGTTCAGGTCTATGTAACAGCAGCATTGGGGCCCAGCCCCCATAAACCTCAGTGGCGGCCGCTCATTAGGGGGCTCGGGAAGCCAAGCACTGCGCTCTGAGCCCACCCTGTTGTGTGGCATTAGAAAAATAATATTCGCTTATGTCTTCCTGTTTCTTCTTCCAGCCAAAGACCCAATTGGCCGGGAGTAGAGGCGACGGGTGTAACACGGAGGAGAAGGAGGACAGAAGCTGCCTCGACAGCCGTGAACTGCATGGGGTGCAGAGCTGATGGGGGGGGCCTGGCGAGCCAGAGGGCAAGCGAGTCAGCGACCGGGAGAGGGGGGTGGGGGGATGTATTTGGTGTGCTGTGGTGGGCTTGAGCGAGGTGAGGGGTTAGTGTGTGGTGGCGGGCTGGAGCGACAGGGAGATGTCTGTGTTCAGGTCTGTCTGAAGCCCTCCCCTTCCCGACCGATGGAGCACCAGCTGCCATTGATAAACCTGTATAATATGAAGGGACCCTAGGTACCAGGATGCTTGTGCAACTGCTCACTCACACAATTGGTTTGCTTACCCATCTATACTAGAATTTGAAGCAGAGAAAAGGCAGCATTCCTTATCTGTATACTTGTTTTGGAGTCAGGGTATTGAAGCCAAAAAAAAAAAATCAGAATGCCAGCCAAATAATTAACATATTAAGAAGAAGAGGATAGAAATAGCAGCCTGAACTTTTCTCTCAAAGCAGGTTTCCTTTTAATTGTACTAGAAGAAACACAGAAACAGTCTGGTATACTGTCATTCACAGCTTATTAAGCAGTGACATGTGCAAGGGCAAGTGATTTGCTTCTTGCTTTCGTAGAAAACCAAGTGGGATAATTTGGATATTTTAGAAACGAATAACAAATATATATATATATATATATATATATATATATATATATATATATATATATAATGTTCTTTCTTTTTGTTATGCTAAAGAGCAAAGGATTGCCAAGGAAACAGGAACAAACATCGTACATTTTGATGCACTGCAGTGTGTGCGTAGAGGTGCCTATCAAAATGAATGGTACCGCGACACATTAATGTGTACAGAGTGCATTACTATACACTGCCAGAAAGCTGTCACAGCACAAAGCTGTTCATAAGTGGCTGAGCTGTTCCCTACCCTGCAGTCATGCATATAGCAGGGGCACGCATATGTGCAGCTACAGGCCAGGGAATGCCTCAGCCACTTATGATTGCCTTTGTGCACTGAAATATTTTTGGCGAGATAGCTCAGGTATATTTGGACCAGGATGCAAACACTATGTATATGCTCTGCTTTCTTTTATCATACTTACTTATTAATATGATTTGAAGTTATATCAAAATAGGATAAACTGGCCATTTCTGATAACCAGCAGCTGTCATTTTAAATCAGACGTGAGGCCTTGAGTGGACTCTGTATAAAGGTGTTAAGCATGACCTCCATGTCCCCAATGACATCAATTGTGATGAAAAGCATAGGGAGGAGTTTACGCTTGTGACGTCACCACGCACACCAAAGCCACAAGTTGGTTGGATCGGATCCCAGGACCAGTATTCTTTTATGCACATGCCTGTTTTTATGATTTATCTTGTGAGTGACTAGTATTTTCCATTTTTATTATAAACCTATTATACAGTTTCACATTGTGGCTTTTTCAATTTTTTTTTCCTATATGCCATGATGGAGCATTCTTTATTATTACTTATTATTATTTGGGAGACTGCATTAATCACAGATGATGAAGAGGAGTGATAGGTTCCCATTTCAGATGATACTTTTTTGATACAGCGCTTTACACTCTTTCCAATTGAAGAGTCCGGGAGTTCTGGTAAGAATCCACTTTTACCCTTAGGTAGAGGCGCATTTGGGTGATTTACGTTTTGGAATTCTATTTTTGTTTATACATTGGACACATCTATTGGATTTGAATGAATTTGGAACTTTTATATTTGGAATCTCCACACTTGGATATAATACACTGTTTTATCAGATGGGGCTCATCGTCTGGATAATATTCACTAGATCTTTCTTAGAATTTGCCATGTTTTTTTCAGTAGCGTGGCAAAAAAATGTATACATACTGTTTACAATCCCATCTGATTGTTCTATTGCCAGCTGCTTTTTTATTGTTTGATCTACCAACGCAATATATATTTGTTTTTTGGATCCAACCACTCCTGAGCTTATCCCTTTTTACAATAATAGGCCACCAATGTGTAGCAACCTCTAGTATGTGTGCTAGATGTATATAGGTTTCTGTTAGTGTAGGTAATTATATTTAGCTCAGGGCTAAGCCTGAGCTGTGAACCTGAGTCAGGGTTCAGTGACTCGGGCTGGATGACTCATCTGACAGCTCTCTCTGACACTTCCCCTGGTCTGGAAGTTGGTAGAAACTTCCAGAGCTGGAGGGTGGGAGTAAGGAGGGGCTCCCATGCATATTTATGAGCCATCGGCCAATCCGCAGCAATGGGCTGGCAGAGAGCAGATCCTACCTCATAAATAGACATGGGCCATGCCAGCAGGGGCAGTCGGGTGGAAGATGGAGTGCTGAGGAGGCTGTTGGTGGCCCTTGAGGGTGCCCCCAGTCTGGGGGGGGGTTACCTCAGGCCTGGGGCTTGAGTGCTGGAAGATTCCTCCTAAAACACATGGCGAAAACCCTTCCTAGAGGCATGGGAGCAAGGAGAGAGGACAGCAACAGCTCCTATCTCCCTGCACAGCACCTAGCCACCACCTAAGAGCAGCAGCCTCTATTCACACAGTCTGTGAGCTGAGTGTGATTGTGCTTGTTTCCAAGCCTGTTTTATTGCTGAGGAACTTTCTTATGTCCATCGGCCCTTTACACCTGTCTTGCGACCACATGCTCACTCCTCTCCATATTGCTATGGCCCAGAATAAGTGATTGCCCAAAGTTAATCACGCGAGGACAGCCTATCTTAACCACGACCCTTTTCACCCAGTAATGATAGTTGCTGACTCCCCTACCTATTGGATCCACTCTTTAATTGCATTATCCTATGTTGTGAGTGGTTGGTTGTGTATATGCAAGTAAGTGCAGCTGCTAGTACCTATATAGACAACATTGTCTAAATTTTAACTTGTGCTTGGGTGAAGGTATTAGTCTAATTTGTGTCCCAATCTGTGCAATTTTTGAATAAAGCTGTAATTTTACTATATGAATGATTGTTCCACACTGTAACTTCCTTGGCTTAGTTGCCCTCCTTTTTCTATACTCCACCAATCAGGCCTGTATGGTAGAGTGGCAAGGTGGAAGCCACTCCTCAGTAAAAGACACATGACACCCTGCATAGAGTTTGCCAAAAGGCACCTGA
This sequence comes from Glandirana rugosa, assembly GCA_018402905.1. Classification (NCBI taxonomy): domain Eukaryota; kingdom Metazoa; phylum Chordata; class Amphibia; order Anura; family Ranidae; genus Glandirana; species Glandirana rugosa. The sequence continues at coordinate 872,184 of BLSH010493238.1, forward strand.
AGAACTCTCACATGATGAGAAACAAAATCCTCTGGTCTGATGAAACAAAGGTTGAACTCTTTGGCCTGAATGGCAAGCATCATGTCTGGAGGAAACGAGGCACAGCTCATCACTTGGCTAATACCATCCCTACAGTAAAGCACATGGTGGCACCATCATGCTGCGGGGATGTCAGGAAAAGAGAGAAAGATGAATGCAGCAATGTACAGAGACATCCTGGATGAAAACCTGTTCCAAAGTACTCCAGACTTCAGAATGGGGTAAAGATGTATCTTCCAATAGGACAACGACCCTAAGCACACAGCCAATATAACAAAGGAGTGGCTATGGGACAACTCTGTGAATGTCCTTGAGTGGCCCAGCCAGAACCCAGACTTGAACCCAACTGAACATCTCTAGAGAGATCTGAAAATGGCTGTGCACCAATGCTCCCCATCTAACCTGATGGAGCTTTAGAGGTCCTTAAAAGAAGAACAGGAGAAATTGACAAAAAATAGGTGTGCCAAGCTTGTAGCATCATACTCCAAAAATCTTGAGGCTGCAATTGTTTTTTTCCTTTTTTTATTTTTAATAAATTTGCAAAGATTTCAAACAAACTTCTTTCACTTTGTCATTATTGGGTATTTTTTGTAGAATTTTGAGGAAAACAATGAATTTAATCCATTTTGGAATAAGGCTATAACCTAACAAATGTGAATACTTTCTGGATGCACTGTATATCATTTATAAGTAAGCCTGCAGAGCTAAAATAATTTTATACTAAATATTCAGATCCTTGTCTATTCCCATGCATTATCCTTATTGTGATGGTTAAGAGAGGGATGAGCTTACATGGGCTAATGAGGAAACCTGAGGTAAAAGTGGGCCTTGCTAGCAATCTGGAAAGTATAAAAAATCTAAAGAGCAGGTAGGAGGTCAACAGGATCTAGGAGTAGGGGGATTCTCAAATTCTTAAGAGTGCTGAAAAAGGAATTTTAAGAAAGGAAATATTTTACTGCATTACATCTATGTTTTGATCAAGGCTTGATCATGGCATCTCTACAAAATGAGTGGATCATAGCTTTCCCTCAGTAGAGATCACGTAACCCAAGATCCAAAAGTATTTGACAATGCCTAATGAGCTCCCAGGACAATGGATTTCAAAGTGAAAATAAGTATTTAGGTCAGTTAATTTATCTTATGGAGTGAGAGGGTCAGGGAGTATTATATGTTGGCTGGTTTACTTTAAAAAGCTGTCACTTCGGTGCACACCATAGTACCATAGGTGTAATATGGTGCACAATTTTCTGAAAAAATAGGCTTTGATATCCCTTTACCTTCACGAGACAATTTAATTCTTCTTTCAAGAATGCAAAATATTTTAAACAAAGGATCTGTAAAGACAAGTGGAAACACATTGTTCAGAATACAGGTACTTTCAGAGACACTTTGGTAGTTTAGATTAAAGAAAGAACCAGATCAATATTTACAGGGAGTCAAATCAATATCTCAACATCAACATGCTTATTGTTTTTAATGTTGAGTTCGCTGAAGTACTTAAGCAAAGAACAACTGCGGTACATTCATACACTCCAGTGTGTTTACTGCTCAAGTCTCTCCAACAAATCTGAAAGTTAAACTCCAGACAAACAACACATAAAAATAATCAACTCACACAGCAATTTATTATATAATAAATACAATTTTATTTGAGCATATGTCTATTGTCTAAAAGAGCGCACCTCTTATAACAGCTTAGAACAACAATAACAACATACAATATATTATACTAAGTCTCTGTAATCTCAGAAGACGATTAGGAAAAAGAGGGGCATTCATGGGAGCCAACCAAGGCTCTACTGTATTGCTATTTGATGTCAGTCTACGCAAGGACCTTGATGACAGGTGGAGAGAATAGACTGAGCCAATCGGTACGATGTTACTCCTCAACTATCCAATAACTAGGGCCGAGGTGGGTCAGAGACCAAGCTTTTATTTGAAGCTTATCTCCAGGAAAACATGTGCCCCATCTTACTGCTCCCATGTTGTTTTTTTAAACACCAGTTGAAGCGGTGTATCACTCATCTCTGTTCAGCATCCAATCCCTCACTGGTGCCATTTCTGAGTGCAGGTGACCAAGAATCCAATGCTGCAGATGGCCTATGGTGGCCAGTCCCTGATGGTCCCTTCATGTTTACGTCATAACCTGCAGACTCAGTTAATGGTCCTGAGTGGATCCCATCACTGGATAACCAAAAGGAAGGTCCACATCAAAAGGTGTGACAGGGACGCTGAAGAGGGACCCCACCTTCAGTGCACAAAGAAAAGAGGAGACTCAGGACCCAAACGCCATGTCACCACAGATTCAGATGAATAAAAGAGGCATTCAGATAAAGTTGTTTTTTTTGGGGAGGGGGGGTAGGAGAAGGGGAGCCCAGGGTTCAGCCTTAAACGGTAAGTTCACCCTCCTGAACATGTTACATGTTGCAGCCATATTTAGGTTGGAACATGTCATTTTTCAGTATCTGCTTGCTCTTCCCCAGATCCTTCCCTCTCTGTGACAGCGGGCCAGGGGTCTTCTCCCCACACCTGCTGTCACAAGTCAAAAAGAGTGCAGACGTGCGGGGCTCCACCCACACAACCGCATCATTCATTCACAGATCCCTGTGAGTCAATGAACTACAACTACCTTTAGCTTTTGCGGCTGACAGCTTGTAGTTCTGAATGAACTACCAGGGAGCTTATGAGCACTCTAGGTAGTTCATTGAGCCTCCTGTCATTCAGTAACTGCCTGCCCGTATGAGGTACGGGCAGACAGCTACACTGACAACCTGCAGGAGCCTGGCATTACACCCACAATCTGCTGAGTACAATGCTTTACAGGCTCTTAAAAACAAAATTCTAAATGCACATTTTTTTACCTGCAAATAATGTGCCTTTATTATTTATTTTTTGTAAAGGTGAACTTATATATAAAAAACACCTCACTACCTGTTCTAGCCCCCCACTCCCTAAACTTTCACCTGGCTCCCGTAACTGCTCTAGTGCTGTCTCGGCTCCCCTTTCAATGAGATACAGTAAAAAGTCACACAGTTTGAGAAAATCAAAGGTATTTACTCAAATATTTTTGGTTTAAGAGGAACTCTGAATTTAACAAACAAAATCACTAATGTGATGCAGATAATTCACAAAAACAATGTACCGTAATTCTTATACTCTACAGTTCAACACCAGAAAACCAATATAGATTTGTTTGCTGTGCATGAGAGTGGAACACAGGAGAGCAGGCGAATGACTCTTGTTCGTCAGACCACTCTCTACTATCCACTCCCCGGGCAGCCACCAAAAGGAATAAAACAAACTCAAATATATCAGTTGGATAATCTATAAACAGGCCTAAACCAGAGGACTGTAAATATTAAGGTATACCAATAGGCAACAGATACCAATAATTCAACCTGCTCTAATGTAGAGAACTATTAGGTGGATGTGACTTATAATTGACTTAGTTGATAATGATGGCCTATACCAGGAGAAGAAACAGACCGAAGCTATGATAACTCAAAGTTCTTTGATGAAAAGTTCCAATGATCTTCAGCCAGCTCTGTAGTTTAAATGGTAAATCTCAACTGCAGCTGCAATACCATAAACAGGTCTACCAGAAGTGCACTGTATCAATAATAAGCGCTATTGCTGTAGCCACACAGAAGAAGCTTCACATCGATCACTGACTTTTATTGTGGAACTATGAATAACAGCAATCCGGTAAAGGGGTAGAAATTCTTATGTTCAAACTTTCCTCCTGTGTGCAGGAATCTAGGATCTGACTAGGGTGAAACTGTTTAAGCAGGTAATGTGTACACAGTGCTGCAGTAATGGGCTTTCGCTCGCTCACCCACAGGACCATTAGATGAAGAAGATGAGTCCACTGCTGTGGATGAAGATGATGGAGATGATGGTGATGTCCTCTCCAGCTCTCTGGCTCCTAAGACCGGCTTCCGAGGCCTCTCTCCATGGTTCTCCCGGATTGATCATCCAACTGCCTGCAGGAATCAGGAACAGGCTCTGCTGGCATAGAGCAGGTCTTCCTGGTTGCTTGCTGTAGCACTGCAAATCGTTGAACTGCGAGACTGGTGTGAGTAGGTCACAATTCCGCCACCATTTACACAGGGTCCTGCTTGATCAATCTCTGCCGTCCAGAGAGAGCACACTAAGCCCAGCCCTCTGCTTAAAAAATCTCTACCACGAGGCACCTCTTCTGCCAAGAGCCGTTTCTTGCTGCACAGCTAGATGGAAAATGTAGTTCTCCTGCAACACAGCTAGATGGCAAATCCTCAACAGAAAACTACAACCCCACAGTACACTTCTCTGGCTACTTAAGGGGAAACAGCTGCATTGTATCTGAAAGCAGGAGCATCACTATTGCCAGGAGTATGAAACCTGGCTCCTGGCTACATACAAAATATGGGTGTTTGGTTATTGGTATGTGTGATGTTGTGTGTGTTTTTTTTAATCACTTTGGGACTGCCCGCAGTCATTATACAGCGGTATTTTGCCATTGAATACCGTTGTTATGGTAGCAGATAGCTACCACAACCCCAGTATTTTTTTGAACTGTGGGCAGCCCACTTTCAGATAAAAGTGGTCTCTGCAGCGGATTTGCTGCAAGATCACTTTTATCGGGGGCGGGAGAGGTGCCCCCCGCAACTTTTCCATCATCTTCGCTACTTACTGGACCCACCGGTAGCAGCGGAGATGATCGGGTCCACTCGTCACAATGCCTAGATGTGGAGTGAGTGGAAGATGCCACCCACTGGGCTCCATAGCATTGAAAGGTAGAAGCGACATCCACCGTTACTTCCGCCCCCATAGCTCTTAACCGCTTGCCGACGGCTGATCGGCAATTGACGGCGACAATGTGGCTCTGTAACGCGAATCGCCGCCATACGACGGCGGCCGCGATACAGAGCCACTGTGAGCGCGCGCGCGCCGCCGGAGGCGCGCCCGCGCGCTCACTGTGTCCGGGGGGGTCCAGGGAGCGGGTGCGGCGGCTTCGATTGCCGCCGGCCACCCGCGATGCCCCCCCCGGAGCGAATGAGCGGAGGTCCGTGTATGTAAACACGGACCTCCGCTCTGTGTGAGGGGGAAGGGAAGTGATCACAGCCTTCGTGTAAGTGAAGGCTGTGACCACTTCCTTTCCCCAGCTAGGCAAGTCCCCCTACAGTAAGAACACGCCCAGGGAACACAGTTAACCCTTAGAGCGCCCCCTGCAGGTTAACCCCTTCACTGCCAATGGCATTTACACAGTAATCAGTGCATTTTTATAGCACTGATCGCTGTATAAATGCCAATGGTCCCAAAAAAGTGTCAAAACA
>BLSH010493238.1:877576-894853 GCA_018402905.1 Glandirana rugosa
CAAAAGTATACGCCCGAGTTGAAGGCTTACGAAAGCGAAGACGCGCACTCGAGTCGCCCTACCCCCGAAAGTAAAAAAAAAAGAATAAATAAAATGAAAAATAAAAAAAAATTTTTACTAGTGAAAATAAGGATAATGTTCCTTACATTTGTAAGGAACATTATCTTTTTTCGTACGGTCCTGGAGAATTTATACTCTAGACCCCATTTTTCTGGAGTCCAGAGTATTAATGTGAATTTACGTTAATTTTTTTTAATGTACAGTAAACTTATTTTTTTTGATAAAATTGGTGAAGTCGGGGCCTTCCTAAAGGCAACGTCGCACGACCGCGCAATTGTCAGTTAAAGCGACGCAGTGCCGAATCGCAAAAAGTGCTCCGGTCCTAAAGCTGGAAATCCTTCCGGGGCTGAAGTGGTTAAAATAGTTTTTTTTATTCAAATGACATGTAATTTTTTTTAATTGCATTTAAGTGTAATTATGAGACCTGAGGTCTTTTTACCCCAGATCTCATATTTAAGAGGTCCTGGCATGCTTTTTTCTATTACAAGGAATGTTTACATTCCTTGTAATAGGAATAAAAGTGATCATTTTTAAAAAAAAATAAAAAGTAAAATAAATAAGAAAAAAAAAATGAAAGCCCCCATCCCGCTGAGCTCACGCGCAGAAGCGAAAGCATTCGGAAGTTGAGCCCGCATATGAAAACGGTGTTCAAACCACACATGTGAGGTATCGCCACAAACGTTAGAGTGAGAGCAATAATTTTAGCACTAGACCTCCTATGTAACTCAAAACGTAACCTGTAGAAATTTTTAAACATCGGCAATAAAGATTTTTTAGTGCCAAAGTTTGTCACCATTCCACGAGCGGGCACAATTTTAAAGCATGACATGTTGGTATCAATGTACTCGGCATAACATTATCTTTCACAATATGGAACAAAATTGGGCTAACTTTACTGTTGTCTTATTTTTTAACTCAAAAAAGTGAATTCATTTTTTTAAAAAAGGTGCGTTTAAGACCGCTGCGCAAATACGGTGGGACATAAAGTATTGCAACGACCGCCATTTTATTCTCTAGAGTGTTAGAAATATATATATATAATGTTTGGGGATTTTAAGTAATTTTCTAGCAAAAAAAAAAAAGATTTTAACTTGTAAACACCGAACCTCAGAAAGTGGCTCGGTCCTTAAGTGGTTAAATTTGATGAATTAAAGTATATTGTACAGTTTTGCATTCAGTCCAGTGAGTTGTTTTCATATATTTCTTTTGAATTTTTTTAAAGAGTTTACACATGAGAGGTGCTTGAGTCTAAAAATAGGTTTTTATCTTTCTGCTTTTGAAGTTTTTCATGTTACTTTACCGGTGACTCCCACTATCTCGCATTATTTATATGTAATATAAATATACAGTGCATATGGAAAGTATTCAAAGCGCTTCACTTTTTCCTCATTTTGTTATGTTACAGCCTTATTCCAAAATGGATTCAATTCACTATTTTCCTTAAAATTCTACAAACAATAACCAATACTCACAATGTGAAAGAAGTTTGTTAGAAATCTCTGCAAATTTATTAAAAATAAAAAAATAAAAAATTACATGTACATACAGTAAGTATTCACAGCTTTTGCCATGACACTCAAAACTGAGCTCAGGTGCATCCCGTTTCCACTGATCATCCTTGAGATGTTTCTACAACTTGATTGGAGTCCACCTGTGGTAAATTCAGTTGATTGAACATGATTTGGAAATGTACGCACCTGTCTTTATAAGGTCCCACAGTTAACAGTGCATGTCAGAGCACAAACCAAGACATGAAGTTCAAGGAATTGTCTGTAGACCCCCGAGACAAAATTGTACCGAGGCACAGATCTGGGGAAGGGTATAGAAATATTTCTGCATCATTGAAGAACCCAATGAGCACAGTGGCCTCCATCATCTGTAAATGGAAGAAGTTTGGAACCATTAGGACTTTTCCTAGAGCAGACCGCCCAGCCAAACTGAGTGATCGGGGGAGAAGGGTCTTAGTCGGGGAGGTGACCAAGAACCCGATGGTCACTCTGACAGAGCTCCAGTGTTTCTCTGTGGAGAGAAGGGAAACCTTCCAGAAGAACAACCATCTCTGCAGCACTCCACCAATCAGGCCTGTATGGTAGAGTGGCCAGATGGAAGTCACTCCTCAGTAAAAGGCACATGACAGCCCACCTGGAGTTTGCCAAAAGGCACCTGAGGGACTCTAAGACCATGAGAAACAAAATTCTCTGGTCTGATGAAACAAAGATTAAACTTTTTGGCCTGAATGGTAAGTGTCATGTCTGGAGGAAACCAGGCACCAGACATCACCTGGCCAATACCATCCCTAGAGTGAAGCATGGTGGCAGCATCATGCTGTGGGGATGTTTTTCAGTGGCAGGAACTGGGAGATTAGTCAGGATCGAGGGAAAGATGAATGCAAGCAATGTACAGAGACATCCTTGATGTAAATCTGCTCCAGAGCGCTCTGGACCTCAGACTGAAGCAAATGTTCAACTTCCAACAGGACAACGACCCTAAGCACACAGCCAAGATAACAAAGGAGTGTTTACAGGACAATGTCCTTGAGTGGCCCACCCAGAGCCCAGACTTGAACTTGACTAAACATCTTTAGAGATATCTGAAAATGGCTGTGCACCGATGCTCCCCATCCAACCTGATGGAGCTTGAGAGGTCCTGCAAACAAGTATGGGGGAAAATGCCCAAAAATAGGTGTGTCAAGCTTGTAGCATCATACTCAAAAAGGCTTGAGGCTGTAATTGGTGCCAAAGGAGCTTCAACAAAGTATTGAGCAAAGGCTGTGAATACTTATGTACATGGGCTTTTTTTTCCATCTTTTATTTTTAATAAATGCGCAAAGATTTCAAACAAACTTCTTTCCTGTTGTCATTATGGGGTATTGTTTGTAGAAATTTGAGGAAAATAATGAATTTAATCAATTTTGGAATAAGGTTGTAACATAACAAAATGTGGAAAAAGTGAAGCACTGTGAATACTTTAAGGATTCACTGTTTGTGAGATATATTTTTTGGGGGGAGAATTGGCTTGGAGGGTCAAAATAGGGTTTTCTGTCTGGCAGGGCTACTTGGTTTAAAAGACTGGCTGGTCAGAATTCAAATCTTTCAAAGGTAAAACATGTCACATTTCATTTGTTATTAGATATTTTTTGCTGTTTTCTTGGTGTTCAGCTTTAAGTTTTGGTAGCAATGATAATCTTATCATATTCTTTCTATCAGTAATGTTTTCCAATCAAGAAAATCAAACCTCTCTTGCCTCTTTCTATGCCACTACCAAAGCACACACTAACCATTTTATTCACAGTATGCCTGCAAATAGAATACAAATTCTAAGACATGAAATTTAATCCTAGCCCTAATTCACAGGTAATTTTCAGCAGGTCTGTGTTATTGTTTCAGGAGACGCTTAGAAATACCAAATTATTTCTATGTGCATATTGATTAGCTGCAACTACTGAATTCCCCACGTACCGGGCGAGAATGTATTGCTTTAATTCCACCCCCGTTGCTTGGATACTCTCCTTGGTATTTACAATTAATAAAGTCTGTGTCTGCACTCCCACCTCAATTAAAACAGGTCTATTGTTCAGACTGGTGTAGGCAGCCATTGTCTCCGCTGCTGAGGTTTTGTCGCTAGCCAGACAGCACAGCCTAGGATAGCAATGGAATATATTTCAATATTTCAACTCAATATAAGGCAGAAATATGTGTTTGTTGTCCATAGCAACTGAATTCTTGATGCATAGCTTCCAATACAGTCAATTTTAGGGACATTTTCAGGGACCAGGCATCAGCAAATATGGTTAAAGGGGACAAAATCATCACCTTTGATTGCCTACATTATGTCATCTAACATGTTTTTTCACCAATTGGGTAGTACTGCCCAATAGAAGTTAATGTTATGTGATGAGTATATTTTTTTTGGGGGGGGGGAGCGGCAAACAATGCACCCACAGCCACCCCCGATCGGTCAGGTCACCTGCACCCCCCCGGTCGGTTCACCCACAACCCCCAACCCCACCACCTGGGTCGGTCTCCTGCCCCTCACTTACCCCATCTAGGTCGCAGGGAACGCTTCCTCCAGGTGGCGGCTTCCCCTGCGTCTCCTCCGCATCACCTCGCCATCACCTTCCGCCATGTCTTTCCTCCCTCTTCCTCCTAGGCAGCCAATAAGATCGCTTCTCCACTCGGCCAATTGGTTGATGGGTCTCAGGACCCGCTTCCTGATTGGCCGGGAGGAGAATCAGGAAGACAATAGCGAATATTAATTCACACGCGCATAGATATTAATGGGCCCCAGTGGCAGCTGGTGCTCAATATTTTGGGGAGACAGAAGACGGCGATCAGTGGCCCCCTGTGAGAGACAGACAGCGGTGATCAGTGGCCTTACCTTAGGAGGCCGATGCTGCTCCTTCTTACTCCAGCTTGCCGAGGTCATTGCTTCTCCTCCCAGCCGAACAGGAAGTGGGTCCTGAGACCCCATTGGCCAGGAGTCCTAAGAATCCCCGGCCAATCGGATCTCAGGACCCGCTTCCTGATTGGCCTGAAGGAGAAGCAGGAAGACCTTAGCAAATATTAATTTGCTAATGTCAAACAACTTAGTGGGCTCAGGGCGCAGTTCTCTGGCCCTGGCTCTAATCATGTGCTTCAAAGAAATAAAAAAACATTGAAATACATGTGTCCGGCGCCCTGAATGTAGATTAGTGGCCAGGCACATGGATTGGGGGGGGTGGTGTCCCTATTGGACGGGTACCACTGATGGTAGTGTTATTAAACCCCAAAATTTGGTAGCAGCGTTAGCTTTCTTTCTGTACACGTTTGTTTCCATGTTTTTTAGTATATTGCACATACAAGTGACCCAGTGCCATAATGGTACCTTAAAGACCCCATTCACAAAGGCAGTGAGATATATGCACTTGTGTTTGTAGGACATTTTTTAATGCGTATCAATGCATGAAATGATTTTAAATTGTATAATTCACACTGTGCATTTACCTGAGTTTAAATGCATTTAGTTTTGCTTCAAGGTTCATGGGGCAGATTAGATACTCTGCACAGTAAACGCATGTACATTTAAATGCAGGAGAAAGTGATCTGGGAGGTATAAAGTTTGGTTAAACTTTCCAGAACAATTTCTCTGCACTTACATACTATAGTTTCACACACAGTTTTTAGATGATTTTAGAACAGTGATATGGGTTCGCCCGGTTTTAGTTAAAGTTTAACACACAGTTTCCAGATGATTGTAGAACAGTAGTATGGGTTCTCCCAGTTTTAGTTAAAGTTTAACACACAGTTTCCAGATGATTGTAGAACAGTGATATGGGTTCTCCCGGCTTATTTATACTTTTTTCACACAGTTTGAAGATGATTTTAGAACAGTGATATGGCTTCTACCGTTAATTAATACTTTTCAGACACAGTTTGAAGATGGTCCACATCCACCTCCATTTTTGATTTTTTTAAAAAAATGCTTTTAGTTATTTCCCTGTCCCCATTTCTTTGTAGGGCACTTGTCCCACCCTTAGCCCAATTTTCCTTCCTTTTGCGGACCTCTAGGACTTTCCAGGACTTTTTTACAGCCATTTTTGTGCCTAAAAGTTTGGGTCCCCATTGATTTCAATGGGGTTCGGAGTCCGGGACAAAGTTCGGGTTCTATCTGGACCCGAACCCGGACTTTGTCCCGAAGTTCGGCCGAACCAGCAGAACCCGAACTTCCAGAAGTTCGCTCAATTCTACTTAGGGCCCTTCACAGTATTTATCTGTGTTTTTCCTCACTGGATGAATATGCATGTAACTGCAATGACACACAGAAAACAATTGTTTTCTATGCATCATGTTCACATTAGAATTCTGGGTTTATAAGTGTGCATTTTATTGCAGAGGAACACACATAAACTGTGTAAATGTGTTTAAGCGTACTGAAATGCACCTTTCTCCTACAACAATTAAGTCAGAGAAAACAGGCCATAAAAATCATGCATAGAAACAGGGCAAAAGGGACAGCTGTTCCGGGCCCAGTCTTTGTTGTGAGGCCAGAGCAGCTGCCCCTTGAGCCCGCACAGCCCTCAAATAGTTGATAAGAGGATTCGGGAGGGCCCAAGAAAATTAAAGACAGCCCTGCATAGAAATATGTGTAAATGAACAGAAACGTGTGTGTCAGAAGAACAACAGAGATACATTTTTATAGCTTTTAAGATGTGAATGGGCCCTTAGACACACGGTTTGTGGGCATTAAAACCACACCATCGAGTCGCATTTTTAGCTTCTCCCTGCTATAAGCTCCTAAGACAGTGGACAGAGGTGTTCACATAGCGTGGCTCATCTTTGCACCCATGGCAAAAATAATCATTTGAATGGGGATGAGCCAACAACTCCCCAGAACAGCGTGCAATGGATTGTGGCTGGTTGGTGCAGCATTTATGGGTTAAAATAGAACTATAGGCAAAACTTTATTTTTTTTTAAATTTAGGATGGATAGAGAGGGTTATAATCCTGTTGGTCTTGGCTCCGTTCACACCTAGGCGTTCCGGATCACCGCAAAACGCGGCACATGCTTGTGATCCCATTACTTTCAATGGCACCCCAATCACAGCGCGATTTTGCAGGGATTTGTCGGGCAAAGGAAATTGTGGGGAGCCTGTCGCCCAAAAGAATTTCTAGAACTTCATTTGGGCCATGGCATCCCATGGCATTGGGCGATTTTGCCACGATTTGTCGTGTGACAATTGTGGCAAAATCACACTGCGATTTGGGTGCCACTGAAAGTAACGGGATCAGAAGCGTGTCCCGTGTTTTCTGACGATTTGGGAATCACTGCGATTCCGCTCCCAATCCGGAATGCCTAGGTGTGAATGGAGCCTTATTGTGCCCCTTTGGGGAGATTTACCTTCACTTCCTATCTCATAGCCAAAACAGGAAGTGGGAGGAAATCTCTGCAATTTAAGGAGGGCCCCTCAGGTCACTAGAATTAGTGTCCCTATTTAAAGATTTCCCTACTATTACTTTTCCAAAGGCAAATAGAGAGGGTGAATCTCCCTAATGGGGCACAGGCAGCAATAAAAACCGACAGGTGTTCTATTCCACCTCCACTCTATCCAAAACTAGAGTAAAAGTTTTGCCTTTAGTTATACTTTATAAATAGGCAATGAGAAGGCATCATACCACCTCCTCAGCACCTGTCATACTCCTCTGCAAAGCAACCTGAACATAAAATTGCTTAATTGCTTTTCAGAGGCGTGGCAGTTTAGACACAGGTACATGATACAAATTGCCTTATTAAATCGTGTAATAGTCATGCATAGCTATTTACATACCATTACTTTGTATCATCACAAGATGCTCTGCCTTTTCTTGTGTTGCCAGATTGCTGCAGAAAGCCTTGTTACAGTAAAGAGTGTGTTTTCGCCCCCTTGTGGTGAGCATTGAAGCAGCACTTCGGTTTTTTTTTTTTTTTTTAATTTTTACGTTCGTTCAGTTCACTGTGTTTCTGGCTGATATCTGAACATTGAAATTGTGATGTTGCGTACTTTTAAATAAAAGTGCACCTTTCAGTAACATTTCCAGCCTGCATAAATATATTCCAGGCACCACAATGTACAGTAACAGTGTCATTTTTTAAATAGCTGTTCCTTTAACCACTTCAGCCCAGGAAGGTTTTACTCACTTCTTGACCAGAGCATTTTTTGGGATACGGCACTGCGTTGCTTTAACTAACAATTATGCGATCGTGCGACGCACGATCCAAACAAAATGTATTTTTCCCCTCAAATAGAGCTTTCTTTTTGTATTATTTGATCACCTCTGCGGTTTTTCTTTTTTGCGCTATAGACAAAAAAAGACAGACAATTTTGAAAAAAATATATTTCTTACTTTCTGCTATAAAACATATCCAATAGAAAAAAAATTAAAAAATCGAATTTCTTCATCAATTTAGGCCAATATGTATCCTGCTACATATTTTTGGTAAAAAAAAATCCCAATAAGCGTTTATTGATTGGTTTTCGCAGAAGTTATAGCGTCTAAAAACTATGGGATAGATTTACAGACTTTTCTTTTTAATATATATTTTACTAGTAATGGAGTCAATCAGCGATTTTTACTGGGACATTGTGGAGGACAAATCTGACACTAAGTGATACTTTTTGGGGACCAGTGACACCAATACAGTGATCAATGCTAAAAAAAATGCAATGTTACTGTATAAATGACACTGGCTGGGAAGGGGTAAACATCAGGAGCGATCAAAGGGTTAAGTGTGCTCCTAGGGAGTGCTTTCCAACTGTGGGGGGGGGGGATGCTGTTATTGGAGGAAAACAGAGGTCCGTGTTTCTGCTTAGCAGAAACACAAGATCTCCATTTTCCTCTGTGACAGAGCGGCGGTCTTCCTTGTTTACATAGGCAGATCGCCGTTTTGCCTCTCAGAACGATCATCGGATTCAGGTGGACATCGTGTCCACCGCATTGTGTCCACCGCACATGCCGATTGGCTCCCGCTGTGTCCAAACAGACCCGGAAGAAGCGAACACCATACAGGTGGCATTGTCTAGGCTGATATTATGCCATCCCTATTCTGCAAGCAGGAGAAAGTGTTTCCACCCCCCACCCCCCAGTGGTTACTTTGACTGTACACAGGATTTATGTAGCCCCAACAGTTTGTACAATGCTTCACCAAATAAGGGGAGATAGTACCATACAATTCAACAGAAGAGGGTTAGCAGGGCCCTGCTTGTGGGAGCTTACAATCTAAAAGGATGGGGGGGGGGTGAGTGTTACAGAAGGTTATAGCTGCCAGGACATGAACTGATGGTGAAGGTAGACGTTCAGTTGTTAGGAGGAAGGGAATCTTCTGAAGGGAGACAGATTAGGAGATAGCTGTACAGGTTGGAGTAGGGAGCTCCAGAGGATGGTAGAGGCTCTGGAGAAGTCCTGTATGTGAGCACAAGGAGGAGGAGATAAGGGAGCTAAAGAACAGAAGGTCTCAGTGGAAAGGATGGTTTGGATGATATTTTGAGACATGAGTTGTGGATGGCTTTGTATTTTAATAAGAAATAATACCTCTGCCCTGCCTCTGTGTATCCACAGTGTATGAACTAATGTGTATAATGGGAAACTCAAACCATATATATTAGCCAAGGGTGGTTGCTGCAAACACCATACTGTGTTCCCACCAGCAATGAAATATTGTAAATATGAATAAGTGTTACGCATACCAGAAAAATTAAAAAGAAACTAATATTGTAAAACAAATAACCTCAAATAATCATGTGATGAAAATATATCAAATCATCAAATTAAATCAATTCACACTCAGTGCATTAAAATAGTTCAATAAAGGTAAAGTGCATGTGTAATAAAAAAGTGCATAATAGTCCATATTAAATGATAAATCAAGTGTCTGATGTTCCTTCTTCAGTGCAGGTAGCTTCAGTGTGACGAGATATTAACAAATGGTGTACTTCCACCTGATCGTGACACCTCAGTGCTCCTGATGAAGCCATGTGGGCGTGATGTAACGTGTAGGGCATCTCCGACTGGAAGTGATGTGTTGGAGAGCTTTTTATGCTGAGTATATGATACCAAAGGCATTTTTACTACTTTTCTGATGTAAGAGTAAGGCTACTTTAACACTGAAGCGTTTGAAAAACGCACACAAAACATCAAGCATTATGACCGTGTTTTTACCGAGGTTTTTCCGTGTTAGAGCTATAATTAGCGCTAACACGCAAGTGTTTTTCAAGCGCTTTTCAAGCGCTTTTGAAGCACTAGCATTAAATAAATAGCACAGCCCCCTACATTACATCCTGTTTACTTCCTGATATTTTGACCTTTCCACAACCTCTGGGCGTTTTGCTGGCGCTTTTAACGCGCTTTTAAAGCGCTTTACATTCATTTCAATGTATATGGGCGTTTTTAATGCACTATTTTTAGCACTATTTTTAGTGCTCAGAATAAGCACAAAAAATCATGCTTGCAGGCCTTTTTTAAACGTGGCACCAGCGTGACGCCCCAGTGTGAATAGGTACATTGGGAATTAATGGACAGCATTTTAGAATCGTTTTGAAAGCGCTATTTTTAGCACAAAAACGCTAGGAAAGCGCCTTTAATAAAACGCTTTTTACTGACAGTACTACACTATGGGAGGTCACTTTGTTTTTACCCTAACATATGGATGACCGCATGTGAGGGAGTCTTAAAGGGACCAACACCAAAGGATATCCAAATCAACTGAAAAGGACTACAAGGTGGTGAACATCGATGGAGCCAGATTTTTATATGTAATGAAATATGTTTTTGATTATTTATTGAGGTGAGAATGCTGGGAGCACTGAGGTGTCACGATCAGGTGGATGTACACCATTTGTTTATATGTTGTCACATTGAAGCTACCTGCACTTAAGAAATAAAACTAGACACCTTATTTATCATTTGATATGGACTATTATGCGCTTTTTTTTTAGCACACATGCACTTTACCTTTATTGAACTATTTTAATGCACTGAGTGTGAATTGATTTAATTTGATGATTTTATATATTTTCATCACATGATTATGTGAGGTTATTTGTTTTACAGTGTTAGTTTATTTTTCTTTTTTTCTGGCTTTGTATGTTGTCAGCAAGTTGAATTTTATTTCTTGGGTGATCAGAAGCCAGTGGAGGGATTTTCAGAGAGTGACAGCGATTGAAGAGCATTTGGTGAGGTGGATGAGTCTGGCAGAAGCATTCATGATAGACTGATGGGTGGATTGTCTTTGTATTGTAGGCCAACAAGGAGGGAGTTGCAATAGTAGAGCAAGAGATAATCAAAGAGTGAATACTTAGCTTTGTAGTGTCATTGGTAAAGAAGGGGTCAATTTTGTAAATGCTATGGAATGTAAGGCGGCAAGATTTGGTCAATGGTTAGATATGGGGCTCAAAGGAGTGGACAAAGTCCTGAAATTAGACCTACCACTCTGGCATGACTGATAGTTGCATTATTGATCTCAATAGTAATGTCAGGGTAGGCAGATCGGGGGGAGGAGGGGGGGAGAAAAATACTATGAGAGCAGATTAAAGTATAACTAAAGGCAAGCCTTATTATTTTTAAGATTGGATTACGTGGAGAGGAATTAGAACCCCTGTCAGGTTTGCATTGCTGTCTGTGTCCCCATTAGGGAGATTCACCCTATGTATTACATTTACTATCATGACCATGAGTGAAAGAAAATCACAACTGTGGCTTGTCACGAAAACAGGAACAGAGGAGAAATTCCAATATGGACACTAGTTTTGGTGACAACCAGAGATTCCCTCACTTTGGCAGGATTTCCTCTCACTTCTTGTTTTGGCGATGGGACAAGAAGTTAATGGAAATCTCCCCAATGGTACAATGGGATAGCAAAAATAAAAAAGCTAGGGGTTTAGGTTCCCCCTAAAAAATACATGCCAGACTCTTATTCTGGATGAGGAACTGATATAGATATAATTGGGGATCCCTCAAAAATCCACCCCAGACTCTTAGACACCAGACTCTACCCTTTTTATGTAGCTTGGAAGGCCAGGTAAGGGAGAATGAATGTACCCCCCCTTCCTCAATCATTCCAGGCCCCAGGCCCTCAATATGGGGAGGGACGTTGCAAAACACTTTGTTCCTTTGTGGATGAGGACAAGGGCCTCTTCCCCACAATCCTGGCCCGGTAGTTGTGGGAGTCTGCAGACAATGGGTGTTTCTGAATCTGGAAGCCCCCTTTAATACTTTATAATATTAGGATGGTTCTTTTGCCTTTATTTATGAAAATGAGGAGTCTGTGTTTTTGGAGGGGGCCGTGAACAGGCGTCACTGCCCAACATGGGGGAACTGTGTTATATGTGCCACCTGCTCCATTACAACAATAATAATGCATGTGATTTATCACCTGCAGATGGCCATATGTCAAATCATTCAGCTAGGCCCCATACCAGAAGGACCATGTCTCATCTTCAGCCAGTGACATTGGTCTGTTCCTACCTGTCCCAGCCCCAGATGACAGAGCATTTTGAGGTTAACAGTGCAGAAGACTAAATACCCTCCACCAGTTCTTTAGCACAGCACACTTGTTTTGCTCCAACTCGTAGGTTTGGAAGGGGAACTCCATACACATGCAAGGCCTCACTTCACCTGTGGTCCAGGCTCTGTCCCTAGGAAATTTCCATATCACAGCAGCCCTAGGATAAGAATCCACCACTGAAAAGGTCATGTTAAAATAGAAAGCAAACCACCCTTCCAACTGGAACCCTCTGTCACTGGCCACCACCATCCCCATCCCTAACTGGCTACTCTTCTTTCTGTACCATGATGTCATGCAAACACTTCAAACACTTTTATTCAATTACACTTCGTTCCCCTCATTGCACACCCTGTTGGCAAACCTGGGCTTGTCTTCATTAAACCCTTCCTGACAAGCGCATGCATACAGTATACATGGATTCATGTAAGTGGGTGTTGATCCATGGGGCTACATACAGCATATGCACCGCTGTGTTCGTGCTGAAAGCACTCTACACAGTGCACTCCCAGTATAGAGCTCCCACCAAGAGCTCCAGGGTTTTTATTAACGATTGGGAACTGGGAGGCCTGGTTCTCGATCACCTGATTGCTGGGACAGCCTCTGCTGTATAGCAGTGACCAGTCACTATACAGCACGCCCCTGTGTTATGTTCTCCTCTTGCATGGAGAAAAAGATACACTGTATCTTTTTCTCCTTGCTAGAGGAGAAAACTATAAACACAGAAAGAGTGTAAAAAAATAAAGAAAAAATAGGTATATCAGAGTTTGATCTATTTCAGGGTGAGCTAGGGTAAAGGTTAGGGTCAAAGGTCAGGGTCAGTGTATTTTAAACGGGTTAAAAAAACACATTTTTTAATTTAGCTTTAGTTTAGTGTTAATTAAATGTCATTGTCAGTGTGTTTTAGGTAGGATACCAAAAATAAAATTGCGGACTACAGTTTCTAAGAATTACTACAGGTACAAACAACAAATAATATACACATACATGGTATCTCTGTGATCATTAGGAGCAGGAGAATTTATTTTGGGTTGTTCTTTGATGGTACGGTATGAGAATAGCAAAAAATATTCTGTACAGCTAAATTTAAGTTAAATATATACATTTGTAAAGTGGCAGCCCATGCATTAGGGGCGCAAGGGCGCTGCCCCCCCTTATCCATGCATCTGGCCCCCCTCATATACATATCAGGGTGCCGGACTATGGATTTCATTGGGGGGGAGTGGATTTTTGAAGCACCTGAATAGAGCCAGAGGCTCTAATAGGCTTCAAAAAAGGGTGGGCTCGGTCCCATCCAATTGTGTGATGATAATGAATGAATATTCACTATCGCCACGCTGATCCTCCTCTAAAACCCGTCACCCGATTGGCTGAAAGGACAGGCAATCCTATTGGATGCCTAGGAGAAGAAGGAAGGAACCGCACACAAGACACAGGAGCCCACCCGCTGCCCACAGAGGCCCGCAACCCGCCGCTGCCAGCCGAAGCTCACCGCTGCCCACTGGACCCCGAAACCCGCTCGCCTTGGTCCGCAACCGATAGGGTAAGTGCAGGGGGGTGCTAGGATAGCTGAGATGCCGCCCGCCGACTGAGCAAGGAAGGGGTGGGGGTCTGGTTGTTTGCTATTCCCCCCCAAAAAAACACCAGCCGCCACTGCATATGTATATATAAATACAGTATCTTTGCTGCAGAGGTTGAAGGCTGACCCTCTACCCCTTCAACCTCTGCAGCAATGCTGGCAGCACTCATACATCTATTTCTCAAAGACAACCTCTGGATATGACACTGAGCATGTGCACTCAACTTCTGCGGTCAACCATGGCGATTCCTGTTCTGAGTGGAACCTGTCCTGTTAAACCTCTGTATGGTCTTGGCCACCATGCGGCAGCTCAGTTTCAGGGTGTTGGCAATCTTCTTATAGCCATTTTTATGTAGAGCAACAATTCTTTTTTTCAGATCCTCAGAGAGTTCTTTGCCACGAGGTGCCATGTTGAACTTCCAGTGACCAGTATGAGTGAGTGAGAGCGATAACACCAAATTTAACACCCCTGCTCCACATTCACACCTGAGACCTTGTAACACTAACAAGTCACATGACACCGGGGAGGGAAAATGGCTAATTGGGCCAAATTTGGACATTTTCACTTAGGGATGTACTCACTTTTGTTGCCAGAAGTTTAGACATTAATGGCAGTGTGTTGAGTTATTTTGAGGGGACAGCAAATTTACACTGTTATACAAGCTGTGCACTCACTACTTTACATTGTAGCAAAGTGTAATTTCTTCAGTGCTGTCACATGAAAAGATATAATAAAATATTTCCAAAATGTGAGGGGTGTACTCACTTTTGTGAGATACTGTTTTTCTTATATATACTGTATACGTACACACATACAGTGGAACCTCGGATTACAAGCATAATCCGTTCCAGGAGGATGCTTGCAATCCAAAGCACTCATATATCAAAGCAAGTTTCCCCATAGGAAACAATGGAAACTCAGATAATTAGTTCCACAGTGACTGCTTGTCTATGTAGTACCGTATGTGGCCAAAGGTGCAGGGGGGCGCTGGTGTGTGCAATACCGTACGTGGCCAGAGGTGCGGGGGCGCTGGTGAGGCTCGGAAATGCTTGGGACTTGACACTTCCGGTATTTCCGAGTGCTTCCGAGCGTCTCCGAGCCTCATCAGTGCCCCCGCACCTCTGGCCACATACTCGTTTTGCGACACAACGCACGCAAGAGTCAGGACTTTAAAAAAAACTGAT
Source organism: Glandirana rugosa (assembly GCA_018402905.1). Lineage (NCBI taxonomy): Eukaryota > Metazoa > Chordata > Amphibia > Anura > Ranidae > Glandirana > Glandirana rugosa. The sequence continues at coordinate 892,413 of BLSH010493238.1, forward strand.
CGTATTGCGAAACGCTCGTAAACCGCGTTACCCGCAATCTGAGGTTCCACTGTATTACTATTGTTTGCCAACTTTCCTTTGATAATAAAAAACAATCAGGAGATAACCATTACCATTTACCACCAAACGAAAGCCCAGTTTATGCTTAAAACACAAGGTATAGTCCACCGGGATAAACTATGTAGTTGAAAAGATATGTACAGTTTTACTAACACATGCCAAAGTTGCAAAACTGTGTTCAGGAGTTAAGATATGTTTTACCCCCCAGCATGAAGGGGTTAAGTGACCAGACCAGACTTTGTAGAATAAATTAATTTATTTACTGTGTGTAATGGCTCGTACACACGGGACGACGATCGCGCGTACGACCGTGTTGAATCGTACGTTGACGGTCATATGTAGCCTACTGACATGCACACGACGGTCGTGAGTGCAACGTACGACCTGTCAAACGTGATGACGCGAACGAGCGTATAAAGAGGAGGTGCTGATATCGTTGCGCCACCCTTTGGGCTCCTTCATCTAATCTCGTGTTAGTTGAAGTTTGGTGTGTGTTGATTTGCGACTTTCAGACGTTCTTCAGATCGTTCTCTTTGGATCGTTCTTTGGCTCGTTTCTGGACGCTCGTTCGTCAACGATGTTGCCTTCTCGAGAGAGAAATCTCACTGCTGTTGGCCTAGGAGTTCTGGCTTGGACCCGAAACCAACGTAGGAGAAGGAGAGAGAGGAGTTGCTGGACCAAGAATTGGTTGCTGAACCGTGATCAATTTGGTCATATGGCTTTGGTAAGGGAGCTCCAGGAGAATAATCCTGATGATTTCAGGAATTATCTCCGGATGACGGACCCCTGCTTTAGCCACCTCCTGGCATTAGTGTCCCCCTATATTCAGAAGGCGGACACCTGCATGTGCCTTGCTATCACCCCAGAGCAAAGGCTCATTGCTACTCTGAGATACCTGGCGACAGGAAGAAGCCTGCAGGACCTCAAGTTCACCACAGGCATCTCCCCCCAGGCTCTTGGAGTCATTATTCCGGAGACATGTTCTGCCATCATCCAGGTTCTGCAGCAGGAATATATTAAGGTATGTTTCATGGTAATACCACGTTTTATGTTTTTATGTTTAATAATATAGTATTTTCCCTTTTTTGCCAATATCTAATTACCGTAGTAACATTACAATATGTTGTGAAAGTCTTATTTGGCCTCATGTATGCTCTTGGCTTTTTTCACCCCTTTTTTTTCCTCTGCATGCCTCCCCAGCATGTTGTCCAGTGTCCATACACACTCAGAGGGTAGGGTTGCCACATCATCCCTTTAATCCAGGACACATGAATTACACAGGTTCTGTGGCTGATTTAATGCAGATAAGGCACCAATTGAGTTTAATGACCACCGTAATCAGCCACATAACCTGTGTAATTAATATGTGTCCTGGATTTAAGGAATCATGTGTCCACCCTATCAGAGGGCTGCCATCAGGGGGTACAGGCAGTACTGTTGTAAGGGGCTCCAGTGTCTCAAGGGGGCCTTACAAACAATACTTTAGCAGTGTTTAACATTGGAGTCTATGGGAGTGGGGCATCACATTTGGAGAGACCATTCTCCTGAACCCTAGGTGACATAACTAACCAACTTTACCCACAAGGTGAGGCCCCCCCTGGACTCCAACTTGTTAAAATTTGGGGCCTGTATCAACTATGCTTTCACACAAGGTCTAATTGCAAGCATTGAGTGAGGCTGTGTTGCCTGTGCACTGCTTTTGGAAGCCCTTGGATTTCACACTAGCATGCACTGTACACTGTCTCAAGTGTGACAGAGTGTATTGTTCCTACTGGGGCTGCAACAGGTCTACACCCCTGGCCAGTGGGCATATGTTGTTGAATGGCCCAGTGTGTGAGTCCTGGCTAATGCCACAATTATTTCTGTCAGATGCAGTTTCAAATCTACCCCCCCCTCTAAACACACACTTTTGCCACATTAATTTTGCTTTACAAACAGGCAGAGTGCTTGAGGTGTTCTTATTATGGGAAACATAAGCCCCATGCTACCATAAAGTTACATCATTTTAAACTACTGTATCTCCTGAAATGTAATCTCCTATACACACTCTACATCTTTTGCTGATGACATTTCCCTACTATTTCCCCCAAACATGTACTGCAAGGCCTGCATTATTTTCTCATTATTTAACTTAATGTGATCTCTTTTGTTTTAATATGGTTGGCAAAGTGTAATTAGCGAAGTCTATTTGCTGGAGTTGGTGCTTCACCCATGTCCTTACATCTTGACTGAGCTGGGACTGGAAGTCTAGCCTTATGTTGCCCTTGTATTAGTATGTTGACCATTTATTTGACCAAAGATTAATTGTATTTTTTTTTTTTTATCTACAGTTTCCGTCCAATCCCCAGCAGTGGCAGGAAGTTGCTGCCCAGTTCAGGCAG
>BLSH010493238.1:904126-914595 GCA_018402905.1 Glandirana rugosa
CTCTCTCCCTTCCTTCCCAGTTTGTTCCTACTATACGTCCGTTGTCTGTAGGAGAAATAGTTGACTACTACAGTAACCAGCAATCCTCCAACCGTCATTCTTTTAACATTACCACTGGTTACTTTTGGACACCGAAACGCATTGATTTTCTGTCCAAAAATAGGTGGGTAACCGAACATATGTTAAAACCCCTTTACAAATCCGTAAAACAGTTCCGTTGGGACTTCTTTGGAGTTCCGTGGGACCAATTTTTTTCCGACCAGATTTGGCAACGAATACCTATACTGATCTCAACTCGCTTGTGGACCTTCAAGCCCAAGACGACCAGGCAGGCTTGAAGCCCTGTTTCAGCCGTGCGATCGTTCGGGTTCCGTCCGGACCCGGACCCGGACTTTGTCCCGAAGTTCGGACGGACCAGCAGAACCCGAACTTCCAGGTGTTCGCTCAACTCTAGTCATATCCATAAGCAACGGTTTAGACCAGCCTTTTTTTAACCAGGGTGCCTTGAGGTTTCTTCAGGGTTGCCTTGACAAAATGCCTAAACATTTCCCCAAAATTGTATACAAGCCAATGGGTGGATAAAAACCTGTCTTTTAGTTACGCAAAGCCACAGGTTTTCATTGGTCACCATTACAATTTTCTTACTGCCAACCTCCTAACGACCAATGACATCATCAGTTGATAAAGAGGATGTCTGTTGCCTGCATATCATCCTTGTTTGACCCTTCCTTCCCTCTCTCATCAGTTTTAGGGTCTTAGGCGAGTGAGTGGTGTCCTGTGGAATGCCGGCTGGATTATCCTTTTTTGCTGAACACACTGGGTCCCAGGTTCTAGGCACCAGAACATGTGAGTTTATTTATTTTGTTTTAACTGGAGTCTTCAAGTAAACTGATTTCATGATATGGGCTCCCCTCTCTGTCATTTTTTCCCCATCTGTGGAGGATTATTTGCAGTGTGGCCGACCTTTAAAGATACCATCTAGGGGTCTCTTTACCCACAAAGCATAAGCGACCACTCTAGAGATAGGTGGTCAAATCCAGGGTGAGTTTACATCCATGTGGGCACCTTGTCTGAACACTGAACAGTGGAGCACCAAGTTTTATGTTGCAATGGAGCATGAGCACTTTCTTTCACTACTGTGGGTAATTTTTATACATACTGAATGTTTGATATAAATTTCTTGATATGATATAATAGTTTGCACAAGCTAAGCGCAGTGTTTGTTTATTTATTTCTCATTAGCTAAGTGATGGAAAAAAACTGAGGGACAAGAGAAACTTTGGAATACTAGTCAGTACCACTTTGCAAAAGTATATTTGCTTTGGAGAATAAATCACCTTTAATGTTGGGTGTCCTACGTGTACTGATGCTGCTGTATTATGTATGTAGAGCCCCTTGGGGGTCGCAAGATAAGTCAATCTCCCCCTGGGAGTCCTCTGCCACCCCTGACACACTGGGTTCACTCATAATGCTAGTTCCCCTTTAAGTAGGACACAGTGAAGTTGAGAAAATCAATAGCGTTTACTCAAAATATATTGCTAAAGAGGAATTCTGACTTGACAGAATACATAAAATACATCTCAACCTTATGATGATGAAAGACCAGTGAATAACAAGATATACTTCTTATAACTTTATAGGTTCAACCAACAAGTGTATAAACAGATCTATATACTGTGCATGAGAGTGGGGCAGTACAGGAGAGCAGAGGAATGATTACTGAAATGTCAAACCACTCTCTACTGCTCAATCTCCTTCAATTTGTCGATAACTGCCCACTTTAGAGCTAGGAACTCCAATTTGTGTTCTGGGTAACTTGTTTCAGAAGGAATATGACTTTGGCTCACATAAACCACTGGTCTGAGCTGGCCATCTTGCTCTTGGTAAAGGAAGCCCATCTCTGCTAGCATCCACATGAAGCTTATAAGGTTTGGACGGATAGGCTAAAACAGGGGATTCAGTGAGACTTGTCTTTAACCGCCTGTAAGCTTCTTCACACGAATGGGTCCACTGCTCTCTAATGGACTCTTTCTTTCCTTTCCGGCCAAACTTCTTCTCTTTTATCTTTCCTTCTTCCTCCCCAGAGGCTACCTGCAGCAATTCATTGAGGGGCTTAGCAATCTTGGCGTAGTTAGCCACAAATCTTTGGTAGTACAAGCAAAACCCTAAAAAGGATCTCAGTTCTATCACAATCTCAGGCCTAGGCTATGCAGTAACCGCCTACAACTTCTTCCAATCAGTAGCCACACCATTGGCCGAGACCACATGCCCCAAGTAAGTGACTAAGGTACGATAGAACTGACACTTCTCCAGGGATAATTTCAGCCCTTCTTCATGGAGCTTTTCGAATACCTTCTCCAACCATGCCTCTTGTTCTTCTAGTGTTCTTCCAAACACTATAATATCATCCAGATACACCCGAATTTCGACCAAGTTTTTTCTATCAGTCGTTGAAAGGTGGCTGGTGCCCCAAACAGTCCTTGTGGCATCCGGTTGAATTCAAAGAACCCAAGTGGGCAAATAAAGGCAGTCTTCTCCTTGTCTTCAGCATGCATCAGTATCTGATAGTATTCACTTTTCAGATCCAGCACACTAAACCACTCGGCTCCAGCAAGACACTGAAGAGAACCTTCAATCTGCGGGGTGGTGTATTGATCCAGAACAGTTCGTCAATTAAGGGTTCGGTAGTCCATGGACATACGTAGTGTTCCATTCTTCTTCTGAACCACTACAATGAGTGAGGCATATGGACTTTGGGACTCTTGAATCACTCCAGATTTTTTTAGCTCCACCAGCTGCTCTCTCAAATCTTCCAAGTCACTGAGCAGAATCCTCCAAGCTCTCTCCCAGAAGGGTTTATCTTTCTGCAGGCGTATTCAATATTGGGCACTCTTAGCACACCCCACATCAAAATTATTGCAAGAGAAGATCTTCTCCCACCAATCTAATTGTGACTTCATCCTTTCTCTCCAAGAAGGGGTAGTACAGCAGCACAATCCTCCAATTCCTTCCGTAATTCTTGCCGCTTCTCCTTCTTCTCAACCTCCTCTGGAGACACTGGGATAGCTGCACTCACTTGACCTACCGACATTCAGGCTTTCAATATTACCGGGTGATCTGAGACATTCTGAAGACTAATAGGCATCCTCTTCTTGCTTCGCAGCAAAGCTTTGGTAGAGGTCAACTCAGGAACCATTGCTATGCCAGCTGCTTCAGTTTGTGCATCTGTCTCCAGCACAACGAAGGGCCCTGGGTGATCCCAAGTGAGTTTCACAGTGGCCTTCAGGCAAGCAACCTCACCCGGTTGGAGCACTTTCTATCTCATATCCATCTTCCATATTCACCACACTCCATGGGCAGGAGCCTTCTTCTCTTTAATCACCTGCTGGCAAGCCTGATATCATTTTGAGGGAATCTCCATTGGCACCGACCTATCTTCTCCCATTACCTTCTCCAGCAATCTTCTCACCAAGTCTGTATTTGTCGCAATCAGCATGGAATTTTGTTCAGCACCTGGAGGCCTGGGACACACCACGGCTAGGGTGTCAAACGTCTCAACCTTCCCTGTTGCTGCTGGTCCAAAGGAAATTCTTATGGAGATGTATCCATCATATGGAAACTTGTCAGTCCCAATTCCCAAAATCTCTAACTCTTCAAGCTTGTTCAGAGGAATATGCGTTAGGTACTGATTGTATAAATCTTGGTAGAGTAAAGTAACTTGGGCTCCTGTATCCAAAATAGCTCTTGTATAGACACCCTCCACCTGTACTGACACAATAGGGGATTGCCCCTCTAACTTCTCAGGTAACCTAGCCATTCCTGCTTTGTTAGTGTCTCTTTTTGGTCCACTTTGAGAGGATCCAACTCTAGCCCTGGGTGGTGAATGAGCATTAACTTCCTGCACCCTGACCCTCAGACCACAGTGATGGATTAGTTGCTTTAGGAGATATCTCTCCCTTCTTCCCTTTCTTCGGATTCTGTTTGCCTTTATCTTGTTTCTTGGAGCTCCATTCCTTCTTCAGGTTCTCAGTTGGCTCCTTCACTGAGACCCTCTGAAGTTTCCCACCTTCTGAGTGGATAGCACTGTAATGCTTTCAGTAACTCAGCCAAGAAATTGAATTCTTTATCCTTCTTTGTCTTCTGAAATGCCCAGACTCCCCACACTTAAAGCACTTTCGAGGGTTAGCTTTATGCAACTGGGTGGTGACTTGTGCTTCCATCACCCGCAACAGCGTTTGTTGTAGTTGATCGTGAGCCTGAGCCACTTGAGTGAGCAGCTTGACTGGAGATTCTTCAAGTGCAGGTGAAGGCACATGGGTTTTAGTACTCTGCCCCACTCTGACTTTTCTTCACTGTCCACTTCAAAGACCCCTGACCCTGGCCCCTGGTTGAGTAGACACCTTCCCAGCCCCTTCCCAGCCTTTGGGGTAGTATTGATCCCTTCTCGTGGTCCCTGATACTTCTGACCCATCAGTTCATCAGTTTCATCAGTTCATCAGTTCAGGGTAAGTTAGTTCTGTTTGTATCCCTTTTCACAGCAATCAGAGCATGATGGGGTGATTGGGCATTGCTCTCTGTAAAATTTGTTCCCATCTGACTTTTTTAAGATATTTTGATGTAAGACACGATCCACCTTAACAACATAGGCAGACAACTTCTCTCCTCTGGACTGGTGTTCAAATTGGTACATCAAATCGGGATTATTCTCCACCCTACCATACACTTCACACAATGCTTCAATGTAATCCATGGCCACACACTCAGGTTTCCCTTTCTTCAAACTTCGGATAACATCTACAGCAGGACTTATCAAGCTCTCACTTATTCTCTGTCTCTTCATTGCTTCCAGCACATTCCAATCCTCCACAGCTTGAATAGCTTGATCCATCCAATTCTCAAATTCTTCCTCGCCTTCCGGTGTGGGGGTGCGACCTGAGAAGAACTGCAGCTTCCTGTAGCCCTGATTGGTTGTAATATTGTTGCTCTCAATCAAACTCTCCACCAGCCGACTCATATCCATATTGAACGAAGCTGGAGGCATCCCTTTGTTGATGGTATCAGCTCCTCCTTCTTCCACATCAGGACTCACCGAGTCACACTGAGACTCCTCCTGGTATAAGTCTCCTTCTGTCCGTAGAGGTATCACATGGGCTTATAATCCTCCAGCTAGACTTAAAGTCTCTTCTTGAAGTTCAGCTGGAACTCTATCTCGCCACTCAAGTAGGACATAGGTATGGCCTTCTCCATATTCAGGCTTCAGATCCACTACATAGGATCCTTGCCCTGGGAAAGCTCCTCTCATCATCATCTTTCTCTGACCATTCATCTCCAGACAGCTTCAGTACACTGCCCAACTCCAGATGACTCCCTTCTTCCTGCATCCATTTGACAGCAGTAGCGGAGTTCATCTTCTCCTCCTTTCTGGGTGGTTAATTGGACATGCTGGGGCTTACCATGAGGGGGATTCCGGATGAGCCCCCAAATGTAGCGCTGCCCCCTTGGGGGTTCCAAGATAAGTCAATCCCCCCTGGCTTCCCCTACCCTGGGAGTCCTCCGCCACCCATGACACACACAGTGAAGGAAGTACACAAAGTTGAGAAAATCAATAGTGTTTACTCAAAATATATTGTTAAAGAGGAACTCTGACTTGACAGGATACATAAAGTCTCAAACGTATGATGCTGAAACACCAGTGAATAACAAGGTATACTTCTTATAACTTTATAGGTTAAACCAACCAGTGTATAAAACAGATCTATATGCTGTGCATGAGAGTGAGGAATGACTACTGAAATGTCAAACCACTCTCTACTGCTCACTCTCCTGACAGCCGCAAATAGTAGACGAACAGGTATAAACCAGTATACAGTAGATAAGCAAGTATAAGCCAGTAAATAGTAGATAAACAGGTACACCACCAGAATGACAATTACAGATATATTCAACCTGCTCTAAAGGAGAGAGTTCTTAGGTGAATGCAATTTATAAAATTCTCTGGCAAATAGTAAATGCTCACTAAGTGGGAGGGAAAGAACAGATGAGGAGCAGTTGTAGTTCAATGTTCCTTCCTTGACAGTTCAGATGATCTTCAGCTAGCTTTGTAGTTTAAATGGTATACACCAAAATAAAATGCTGATGCAACAAAATAGATAACCAAGAAATGTACTATGTTTGTATAAAGCACTCTTTCTGCAGCAAGACAGAGGAAGCTTCACAGTAATCACTGACTTTGAACTGTGGGACCAGTTTAGGGTATAAATACTTGTATTCCACTTTTATCCCCAACGTTAGGAACTAGGCCTTGACTACAGTGCATATGCAGAATTAGGTTATGTGTACACAGTGTCTGTAACAATGGGCCTCTGCTCACTCACCCCACAGGATCAATGGATGTAGAGGATGTATCTTCTGCTGAGGATGATGATAAAGACAAGAATGGAGATGATGATGTTAGTCACTCCAGCCCTCTGGCTCCTAGGATCAGCTTCCACCGCCTCTCTCTCCGGTTCTCCCAGATCGATTGTCCAAGCGGGATGCAGGGATCAGGAACAGGCTCCGCTCGGTGCAGGGCAGATCTTTCAGGTTGCTCACTGAAGTACAGCAAGGTTTCTTAACTGCTCAGTCTGTGGGAGTAGGCCGCGATTCAGCCACCAGTACACAAGGTCCTGCTTGATCGATCACTGCCGTCCAGAGAGAGCATGCTAGGCCCCAGCCTCTGCTTAAATAGTCTCTCCCATGAGGCACCTCTTCTACCAGGAATCCCTCTCTGCTGCACAGCCAGATGGGAAATGTAGTTCTACTGCAGTACAGCCAGAGGTCGAATCTTGACAAGCAAACTACAACTCCCAGAGTGCATTTCTTTTGTCACTGCTAGAGTCACAGAACAGTAAATTAGCACTAGAGGAAACAGCTGCATTAAACCTGAAGGCAGAAATGTCTACATTGCCAGGAGTGTGCATACCCAGCTCCTGACTATATGTAAAACTATCAGAATAGTTTTTACATTTTAGAATGGGGCACCTCGAGATTGTCCATAATTTTAAAGGGAGCCTTGACTAAAAAAGGTTGAGAAGCACTGGTTAGACTATACAATGGTGAGGTTGTACAATGGTGTGCATACCTTTGGCTTAAACACTTCCTGAACACAAGTTTGAGGCTGGGTTCACACTGAAGCACGCTCCGGCTCACAACAGGGGTCCGGTGCATCTCCGTTCACCGTTTCAGGTCTGATTTCAGCTCAAATTTTGGGCTGAATTTGGACCTGAAATGGACCAAAAGACGCACAGGACCCCTGTGCAAATTCACACAGGAGCTGCTCCAGAGATGTGTGAACTGGCTCCATAGAGAGCCGGTCACAATCTCCTGCTACTAGTGTGAACCCAGCCTAAATGTAAGCACTTTTCTTAATGCTGGGTCCCGCCACGGAAAACCTTTTTCTCCTACTAACAATTGCATCGCAGGTTGTGTGGCCTCCCTTGTGTTCCCATAGGACTGAAAAAAAGGACTTGTGCCACAGGGAACTCTCCCCTATATATCCTCTCAACAGGAAGTGGACTCGCCTCCAGCCAACGCACCACTTCACGCAATTGAGCCCAAAGGCGCCAGGCATTAATTCAACCTACTTTAACACCTGCCAACATCCGGCAGGAGTAAGAAATAGGATTTGTCTTTTGTGACACAATAAACTGCTGTTTGACCTGCTTATTACTCATAAGTAGAGTTGCGCGAACCCGAACTATAAAGTTCTGGTCCGTACGGAACTTTGGGGTGTCCGTAACCCGGACCCGAACATTTGAAAAAAAGTTTGGGTTCGGGTTCTGGGTTCGGGTATTTGATCCCACCTGCTGAATAGCTGCAGGGCAGCCAATCAACAAGCGTTTCACTGGTTTGCCCTTAGAAGCCATCACATGTGACCCAGCCTCTTTATAAACTGGAGTTACTTAGTGCTGCATGTCACATGCTCTCTGGCTAGTGTAGGGAGAGGATGCTGCCGGCGCTGTGAGGGACAGATTGCAGATATAATAACATCTCATCCTGCATTACAGAACGATCTGATTGTGGACTAGGTAGAGTCTACTGCTTAGAGGGACAGATTATTGTTCTAAAATCATCTCCTAGTTCTATAGGGTCAGGTTCCTGCTATTGCTGTAAGGGACAGATTATTGTTCTAAAATCATCGCCTACTCCTATAGGGTCAGGTTCCTGCTGTTGCTGTAAGGGACAGATTATTGTTCTAAAATAATTTTACTTCCTTTTGCAGCCCTCTAGCACTTTCCAGGACTTTTTTATAGTCATTTTTGTGCCGAAAAGTTCGGGTCCCCATTGACTTCAATGGGTTCGGGGTCAAGTTTGGGTCAAGTTTGGTACCGAACCCAAACTTTTTCGCGAAGTTCGGCCGAACCCACCGAACATCCAGGTGTTCGCTCAACTCTACTCATAAGAGGTCTTTAAAAATCAAGGAATGCATTTCTATATAAGCATCTCTGACATTGTTGGACAAATTATCAAATATTGGATTATTTTCCAGGGCGCCAGTTTTTTTAACATAAAGTTTTATTATGAATTAAGTTTTTACTGTGATGTCATTTGCACATTACTTTATTATGTATTCATATTTGTAGGTTATACTATATGGCAATGTCTTTCAACCTTTTTTCAGTCAAGGCACTCTTTAAAATATGAACAATCTTGAAGCACCCCATTGTAAAATACAAAAAAAACTAAGCAAATAGTTTTACATAGAATGTATGTAAAGGGGAGTCCCGCGCTATAGTGGAATAGAGTATTCAATTGGGGGGAAGCTGCCCTCCTACTTTCCCAGAAGGAAAAATAAGTGTGTAAATAGTATGTCAGGAAGATGGCGCTAACCCTCTGGGTGCTAGTCCTATTTCAGGCTGCACCTAAATATATGACCCTTGTATCTTAACACCATACATGCTGTGCACAACGTAAAAATGTAAAAATGCGTATTACAATATTAATGTGTTGATTATAATCAATATAAAATATCATACAGGTACATCAGAAATGTGCAAATGTGCAAAAAATAATATGAATAACACCGTCTCAAATAAATATTTAAAAATTCTTTGATAAAAAACTGGGTGTATAGTGTCCTTAATCAGCAGAAAATAATAATTATATAATAGTCTCTTTGAAATTCCAGATGCAATAGAAAGTGTTCAGTGACTTTGGTGACAAATCCTCAAAACATGTAAAGTGATCCAGTGCTTCAATCCAGTGCTCCCCTCTTGCACCCCCACTCACCAGAGCTAGGTACCCCTGCAGGGGTAGCTCGCCTATGCTGAATCTTTATCCCGGTCAGCTCGGGTGGTGATCCTCAGTGTCAGGCTCCTCGTATTGATTTCCTTTCCCAGCAACTCTCCTCCAGGTTGATGCAACGCTCCACAGTAGTGGGAAAAACTTTCCAGTTGTATGGAGTATAAAAAGGATAAGAGATCCGATATAGTGTAAATCCAAAAAACTATTTATTATCCAAACCAATTAAAAACAGATTAAAAAGTAAAAAAAAAGGCGTCTCTTCCTCAAACAGTAGCCGCGCTACCACTGGCATTTTTTCCCTTGTGCAATTACCGAGGAACCTAGCCACAATACCTTTTAATCTGTTTTTAATTGGTTTGGATAATAATAAATTGTTTTTTGGATTTACACTATATCGGATCTCTCATCCTTTTTATACTCCATACAACTGGAAAGTTTTTCCCACTACTGTGGAGCGTTGCATCAACCTGGAGGAGAGTTGCTGGGAAAGGAAATCAATACGAGGAGCCTGACACTGAGGATCACCACCCGAGCTGACCGGGATAAAGATTCAGCATAGGCGAGCTACCCCTGCAGGGGTACCTAGCTCTGGTGAGTGGGGGTGCAAGAGGGGAGCACTGGATTGAAGCACTGGATCACTTTACATGTTTTGAGGATTTGTCACCAAAGTCACTGAACACTTTCTATTGCATCTGGAATTTCAAAGAGACTATTATATAATTATTATTTTCTGCTGATTAAGGACACTATACACCCAGTTTTTTATCAAAGAACTTTTTAATATTTATTTGAGACGGTGTTATTCATATTATTTTTTGCACATTTGCACATTTCTGATGTACCTGTATGATATTTTATATTGATTATAATCAACACATTAATATTGTAATACGCATTTTTACATTTTTACGTTGTGCACAGCATGTATGGTGTTAAGATACAAGGGTCATATATTTAGGTGCAGCCTGAAATAGGACTAGCACCCAGAGGGTTAGCGCCATCTTCCTGACATACTATTTACACAAATAGTTTTACATAACACAGCAACATTCACACACATAGGACACCCAACATTAGAGGTGATTTACTTTTACAAAGCAAATTCACCATTGCACATTTACTGACTAGTGTAGCGTGACTGTATTTATATCTGAGGAGCATGTGGGCTCGGGGGGGGGGGGGGGGGC
>BLSH010493238.1:938757-963110 GCA_018402905.1 Glandirana rugosa
TTTTTTTTTCACCAGTGTGAATAGACGAGACAACATTAGCAAACGTGTCTCGTGGGACCTAGGAGGAGAAGAGCCCAAGGAGAAGATACGAGGACCGGGGAGGGAGGACTTTTGGGGGTGTTGTTCGTCGAAAGATACCCCCGTGGACTCGGCTCGACTCCGAGACACACAGGTAAGTCTGTGCCCCGTCGGCAAGCCGGGGTGGGGAGAGAGAGGACTGAGCGATTGACTTAAACTAACTGTCGGTGCCCTCGGTTACCGCTGTGACGACACAGAGTCGGTTAGACCCGGGGCCCACCGACATGCATTCTATGCATTAAGATAAAAAGCCTTCTGTGTGCAGCAGCCCCCTTAATACTTACCTGAGCTCCATCTCTGTCCAGTGATGTCCACGAGTCCCTCAGCCACCCGGGGCCCAGATTGGCTGAGACACAGCAGTGTCGCCATTGGCTCCCGTGGCTGTCAATCAAATTCAGTTAGCGAGTCAGGAGAGAGAGGGGTGGGGCCGAACGGCTGCCCCGTGTCTGAATGGACACACAGAGCCTCAGCTCGGCTCAGGTGCCCCCATAGAAAGCTGCTTGTTGTGGGGGTTTTCAGGAGGGAGGGGCCAGGAGCATAGAAGAGGAACCCGAGAAGAGGAGGATCCAGGGTGCTCTGTGCAAACGATTACAACAGAGCAGATAAGTGTGACCACTTTTTTTTTAAACAAGACTTTACAATCACTTTAAGTTTGTAAATTGGTAAAACTCCCAATCAAATTAATTATATTTCCAGGTTTTAACACCATAAAAATTGGAAAAGTTCAAAAAAGCTAAACACGTATGCAAGCGTCTATTTATCTATCTATTTATCTTACTCGGAAAAATGTCTTTTTAAAAAAGGAATGTACTTTTCATACAGCAAATATCTTTTGCATTTTGCTCTTTAGATATTTCATCTCTCAGCCTGTCCAGTATGAACTGACAATATTCTAGAAAATGATGTCCTCCTCATTCTACAGATATGTCTCTGACAAGAGAGAAAGCTTTTACTGTAACCATCAAATAACAATAGATCATGCTGCAGAGTTTGATTCTTATTACCGCTGGTGAAAAAGTTCTATCTGCAAAGGAAGAAGAATATAACATGACATATCTGTCATTCATGTACAGCTTCCTTTACCATGGAACTACGTTCTGTCCAATCTAGCCAGACTGGTATATTTCCTCTCTAATGTGAGGATGGCAGCACTTTGACAATCAGTGCAATTAATCTGCTGGCAGGCAGCTGCCCATAGGGCACACAGTTTTTTTCTTGAGTTCAATCGTGCAGGAAAATGAATTAACCCTTTAGTATTACAACGGATCCCAGCCAGTATAAGAACAACCAGTGTTATAACACCCATCATCACCCGCGTTATAACATGCTCTGTATTGTCAAAACTATTGGTACGCCTGCCTTTACACGCACATAAACTTTAATGGCATCCCAGTCTTAGTCTGTAGGGTTCAATATTGAGTTGGCCCACCCTTTGCAGCTATAACAGCTTCAACTCTTCTGGGAAGGCTGTTCACAAGGTTTAGGAGTGTCTATGGGAATGTTTGACCATTCTTCCAGAAGCACATTTGTGAGGTCAGGCACTGATGTTGGATGAGAATACCTGGCTCACAGTCTCCACTTTAATTCATCCCAAAGGTGTTTTTTTGGGTTGAAGTCAGGACTCTGTGCAGGCCAGTCAAGTTCCTCCACCCCAAACTCGCTCATCTATGTCTTTATGGACCTTGCTTTGTGCATTGGTAGGCAGTCATGTTGGAACAGGAAGGGGCCATCCCCAAACTGTTCCCACAAAGTTGGGAGCATGAAATTGTCCAAAATGTTTTGGCATGCTGACGCCTTAAGTGTTCCCTTCCCTGGAACTAAGGGGCCAATCCCAACCTCTGAAAAACAACACCACACCATAATCCCCCCTCCACCAAATGGTTTGGACCAGTGCACGAAGCAAGGTACATAAAGACATGAATGAGCAAGCTTGGGGTGAAGGAACTTGACTGGCCTGCACAGAGTCCTGACTGGGAGCCAGGCCTTCGTATCCAACATCAGTGCTTGACCTCACAAATTCAGGAAGAATGCTCAAACATTCCCATAGACACTCCTAAACCTTGTGGACAGCCTTCCCAGAAGAGGTGAAGCTGTTATAGCTGCAAAGAGTGGGTCAACTCAATTTTGAACCCTACGGATTAAAGCCTCGTACACACGGTGCGACGGTCGTACAACCGACCGTCAGTATAGGTCGTAGAAACCCTCAGTGCACGTCAGTATGCGAGACACAACAGCTGACATATGATTTTGGACGTCCGGTCGTGCGACCGTCACATCGTGTGTATGAGGCTTAAGACTGGAGTGCCATTAAAGTTCATGTGCGTGTAAAAGCAGGCATCACAATACTTTTGACAATATAGTGTATATATAAAATCTGTATATCTAGATTTCTCTTTTAACAATCTAGTTGTGAATTATACATTCTTGTTCACTTAATTCATCTGCACATAATGGATAAGTGAAGTGAATATTAACACAATTTAATGTGTGAAGATTCTCCACTCCCTTCGTAAATCTGTCACCTCTGATTTTAAATTAAGGTGGAAACCTCCTTTGAATCCATGTTGCCATCACAGTATTTTCTTCGCTACCCTTAAAGGTTCATCAACAGGCTTTGCTCCGCTGAGATTCATCACAACATGATGTGACATTGCCCTGGGAGTACGCGGAGTGCTAGTGCATCACAGCAACAGTCAGATAAGAGCTAGAAGTAGTGCTGTGTCATGGAAATGCTCCTGCAATCTCTGAAGTGCAGCCAGAGCAAGCCAGCTGCAGAGAGCAGGTGTTAAAAGCACCACTCGGCGAATAATCTAAGAATCGCAGTCTATTAGCATTGTCGAGTCACCAAGCTGGCCAGACAGCTTGGCACACTGATCCTGTATTTTGCTCCCCAGCCTACAATGAACCTGTCATTTGCCTGTACAGAGCAAAGCAATAAGATCACCTAACTACCACCCCTAGCAGATTATACTCACCTTTCCTTTGTTCCCTCCATCACTCCATATGACCGATGGGAACATAATGTAGACCATACAACACACTCCCCTTCTTCCCACAATGACGTCCTGGGTAGGGATGAGCATAATGTTCGATCCGAATACAAGTTTGGACAGATCCATGGTTGTTCATGGGTTCTAAACAAACGCCTGAACATTCATCTATTCGGTGGAAGCTGAATATCAAGTATAATAATTGTATTACTACCGTAATTTTACAAGTCAGCTTCCCGTTGTCAATGGTTATTAAAGTGTTACTAAACCCACAACAGTAAAATCAGTCTGTATATGCAGAATAACATACTTGTTATACTCACTGTGGAACTTAAAGGGGTTAAACCTCTTGTGTAAAAAGGTTCTTTGACACTATATGGACAGATCCTTCCCTCCTGTACTGTCTATCTTGGCAAAGCCATATAATACATTAAGGGTAGACGTCCTGCTCAGTTTAGTCTCTATTGCTGGAGAGAACATTTCCTGTTTCTGTTGAACTGTTCAGGTCACATGATATTGACATCACACATGTGGGCGTGTATACAGGCTGTAGTGAAAATCTCCTCCTACCTGAACACACAGTTATGGACAAACTGTGCAGTTTATCATGTGACCATGGTATACAGATCAGCGAAAGAGGTATATAGTGGTAGTATTTTAATGTAAAAAAAAGATTTATAAGCTGTGGGCACTGTGGGGGGCAGATGAACTATTTTCATAGTACTGGGTTTAGCAACACTTTAACAGTGGCTGGCTGTCCATTAGGGGCACACGGGCGCCGTCCCCCTATCCATGCGCCTGGCCCCCAGATCTACATGCAGGGCGCTGGACGCATGGATTCCAATGAGGTTATTTTTTATTTTTTGAAGCACGTGATTAGAGCCTGAGGCTCTAATAGGCTTCAAAAAAGGGTGGGCTTGGGGCGCAGAGCACTGCATCCTGAGCCCACTCAGTTGTGTGACAATAGCGAATGAATATTCGTTATTGTCACACATCCTCCTCCCAGCCAATCAGGAAGTGGGACCCATCTCCCAATTGGCTGAAAGGACAGGCGATCCTATTGGACGCCTAGGAGGAGAGAGGAAATGCACGGCGGAAGCCGCTGTGATGCAGAGAAGGAGGAGACGTGACAGAAGCCGCCGCCAGTAGGTGTGCTGCCCGCCCACGACCTAGATGGGGAAAGTGTGGGGCTGGATGACCGACCTGTGGGGTGGGGGGGTTTGTGGGTGACCCGACCGTTCAACAGAGTGGGGGGGTGCCGCCATCCAACCTGGGGGGTGGTTGTTTGCCACCCTCCCCCCCCAAAGAAAAAAAAAACACCAGCCGCCACTCCGCACCACCGAGTCCTTAAAAGCCAGTGACATCACCTGTCCCATTTACTTTATGGGATTCCCCCCATAAATCATGCCAGATCCTTCAGCGGGCATGATGATGTTCACTGCATAGGCATGTTCCGCCTTTGTCACCATCAGGAAGGCTGCCCTGAAAAATACTATGCAGTTGCTGCTGGAGTGCATGCAGACAGGCAGTGGCTGAAAAAGGCTGCAGGAGATTAGCACCCTAAGAATGCAACCACAGATGTAAAACAGTATTTTCTAAAAGAGATTGTTAATCCGGGGATTATACAATTGCCTTAGAGAATGAGGAGGAAATAGTTTTTCCTTAATGGAGAAAACTGGACCTTGCTTTAATGTGTTTTGCATCAGGGTTCTGTATATGGAGCTTTTCAATGTATGCATTTGATTTTTTTTCTATTGGTTGAATTAGATAGAACTTGTGTTCTTTTTTCCAACCTAAGTATGTAAAAAACATGACAGTTGATACAATAGGGTTGACTTACTAAAGGCAAATGTTTACTTTGCAAGGCTGACATCACAGAGTTGGTCCAGGCTCAGGAAAAATTAATGGGATCCGCCCACATGCCTGGACCGCCACCCGGCTCAGCCTCTCAGCAAGCCAATGAGCCTGAGCCAGCCGCTCCCACAGCCCAGCACTCCAGTGAGTGCAGGGGCAGAGCACAGGGAGCCTACATTTAACCCTTTGATCGCCCGGCATGTTTAACCCCTTCCCAGCCAGAGTCAGTGTATATTTTTAGCACCGGTCATTGTATTGGAGTCACTGGTCCCCACAAATTCTCAAAAGTGTCAGTTAGGTGTCCGATTGTCTACCGCAATATCGCAGTCCCGCTATAAGTCGCTGATTGCTGCCATTACTAGTATAAAGATAAATAAATAACAATTCCTGTATATATCCTACAGTTTGTAAATGCTATAACTTTTGTGCAAACCAATCAATATACTCTTCTTGGGAGTTTTTTTTTTTTTAATCAAAAATATAGAAGAATACATATTGACCTAAATTTATGAATATATTTTATTTATTATATTTTTTATTGGATGTGTTTTATAGCAGAAAGTAACAAAATATTTTTTTTAACCACTTCAATACCAGGCACTTAGAACACTTCCTGCCCAGACCAATTTTCAGCTTTCAGTGCTGTTGCACTTTGAATGAGAATTGCGCAGTCGTGCGACGCTGTACCCAAACAAAATTTTTATCATTTTTTTCCCATTAATAGAGCTTTCTTGTGGTGGTACTTGATCACCCCTGCGGTAATTATTTTATGCACTACAAATAAAAATAGACCGAACATTTTTGGAAAAAAAAAGTTTTTCTTTGTTTCTGTCACAAAACTTTGTTTAAGTACATTTTCTCCTTCACTGACAGGCACTGATGTGGCTACACTGATGAGGCTAGACTGACGGGCACTGATGAGGCAGTACAGATTGGCACTGATAAGTTTGCACTGATTATGGGGCACATATATGCATAACTGATGGGCACTGATAAGCAATACTGACGGGCACTGATACGTGGCACTGATATGCGGCACTGATGGACACTCATAGGCGGCACTGATAGGTGGCACTGGGCACTGATGGGCACTGATAGGTGGCACAGGTGGGCACTGATAGGTGGCACATGTGGTCACTGATAGGTGGCACTGATGGGCACTGGTGCATATAGCACTGTTAGGGATGGCACCGGCAGGCAGTATATATGGGCACAGTGCCACCCCTACATTGCACTGTATTGCCCTTACCTGGTGGTCTAGTGAGGGCTCCCTGGTGGTTCTGGGCGGCCTCCATGTTGTCTCCCTGGTGGTCCTGGGCGGCCTCCTCATGGTGTCCCGGGGGGGCTCCCTGGTGGTCCTGGTCGGCTCCCTGGTGGTCCAGTGGGGTGATCCTGGGGGGGGGGCTGCGCTGATAAACGTTCAGAGCAGCCCCCCATCAGGAGAGCAACCTATCGGCTCTCCACTGCTCAGGTCTGCAGACCTGAGCAGAGGAAAAGCCAATAAATGGCTCTTCCTATTTACACTGTGATCAGCCGTGATTGGTCAAGGCTGATCACATGTTAAAAGGCTTCCGATGGAAGCCTTTTACCTCGGTCGGTAATGCAGTGGATCAGACTGACCCACGGCACCACAGATCGCCGTGATGCGCGCCCCCGTGGGCACGCGATTGCGGATTATTCTGAGGATGTCAATAGACGTCCAGTCAGGATAATGAACCCCCTGCCCGGCCGTCATTTGTCACTAGGCAGGACGAGAAGTGGTTAAAATCGTTGCCCTTTTTTTGTTTATAGCGCAAAAAATTAAAAACGCAGAGGTGATCAAATACCACCAAAAGAAAGCTCTCTTTGTGGGGAAAAAAATGACTTAAATTTCTTCTGTGTACAGCGTCACATGACCATGCAGCTGTCAGTTAAAATAACGCAGTGCTGCATCACAAAAAACGGCCTGGTCATGAAGGGAGGTATCTTGTATGTAAATAATTGAAATACAATGTAGAAACGATGATTTTACATTTTGACCATAGGTACGCTTTAAAGCGGATCTTCAATCGTGTTTTCAACTTTCCATCTATTAAACCGTCTGCCCTTGCTGTTTTAACTTTGGATGGTAAAACTTTTTTTTCTCCCAGTAAATACCTTATACAGCTCACTTCCTGTTTTTGTCTGGTCATTAGCCTAGGCTTATGACATCATGCACAGCTCTCTCCTACTCTCCTGAGAGTTTGCCAGGCAGGAAAGGGGGGACGAGTCATAAGAGGGCCAATGAAAGCTGCAGGGCTGCAGAGCTGGAGGTGTGTCTGTTTAAATCCAGGAAGCAGACAGGCAGCAGCTTCAGCTGCCCACAGTTAAAATGGCTGCAGCCAGACATAGTATAGGGAGATTTCTGCAGCATATTGAGCAAGTACAGAATCACAGTATATATAAAATAATATGCAAAGTGGTTGGAGGGAAGCTTCAGAATGGCAAAGCTGTTTTTATTACAAATTATGTGAGCAGACTGCAGTTCCTCTTTAAGTGAACCCATTGCTTCACCTTGTATGTACAAAGCACGGGTTCACTTTAAGCTGAACGGGAGTTGAGTTTATTCCAGCATCGTCATGTTCCAGCTCATAAACTTTTATTTTCAGTCTTCTAGAAAGCTTTCCATGCAGGCTTTGTGTTTGTGTCACATTTTCATCAATGCAGAAGACCGGCAGCTCCATTGTAAATACAATTAACCCCTCTTATAGTAATGGCAGCTTGTATTGTCTGAGCAGTCCAAGGACATCAACAACACTTGTGCTGGGAGATGGGGGAATGGCATATAAATTAGGAACGCTAATTGGTGTTTTTTGCACTTTAGCTTTCACTGTGCATATTAATTCACAAATCCCTTGGTGAGCCAGGTACACTTATGACAGGACTTACATCACCGGCGCACAGGAGTGAGCAGCGTGCCTGCCGCAGGAACTGCCATGGTTTATGAGAAGGATGAAAATAGAAGGTGAAGTGATTGTTAAAGCGGAGTTCCCCCCAAAAAGTGGAACTTCTGCTGATCGGATTCCTCCCCCCCCTCCGGTGTCGCCTTTGGCACCTTTCGGGGGGGGGGGGGGGCAGATACCTGTCTTTGACAGGTATCCTTCCCCACTTCCGGGAGGCTGGGCCACGGCGAATTACGTCAGCAGCCCAGCTCCCTCTTTGCTCTGCTACTGGTCGCCGGGCAGTGCTGCCCCACACATGCGCAGTAGGGGCCCGGCGGTGCCGACATTGCTGGACTCCAGGACAGGTAAGTCAGCAGCTACAGTATGTGTACAGTATGTTTAGCTACAGTATGTGTACAGTATGTTTAGCTACAGTATGTGTACAGTATGTGTATCTACAGTATGTGTACAGTATGTGTACCTACAGTATGTGTACAGTATGTGTACCTACAGTATGTGTACAGTATGTTTAGCTACAGTATGTGTACAGTATGTGTAGCTACAGTATGTGTACAGTATGTGTACCTAGAGTATGTATACAGTATGTGTACAGTATGTGTACCTACAGTATGTGTACAGTATGTGTACCTAGAGTATGTATACAGTATGTGTACAGTATGTGTACCTACAGTATGTACACAGTATGTGTAGCTACAGTATGTGTACCTACAGTATGTATACAGTATGTGTACCTACAGTATGTGTACAGTATGTGTACCTACAGTATGTGTACCTACAGTATGTGTACAGTATGTGTACCTATAGTATGTATACAGTATGTGTACCTACAGTATGTGTACAGTATGTGTACAGTATGTGTACAGTATGTGTACAGTATGTGTACCTAGAGTATGTATACAGTATGTGTACAGTATGTGTACCTACAGTATGTACACAGTATGTGTAGCTACAGTATGTGTACCTACAGTATGTATACAGTATGTGTACCTACAGTATGTGTACAGTATGTGTACCTACAGTATGTGTACCTACAGTATGTGTACAGTATGTGTACCTATAGTATGTATACAGTATGTGTACCTACAGTATGTGTACAGTATGTGTACAGTATGTGTACAGTATGTGTACAGTATGTGTACCTAGAGTATGTATACAGTATGTGTACAGTATGTGTACCTACAGTATGTACACAGTATGTGTAGCTACAGTATGTGTACCTACAGTATGTATACAGTATGTGTACCTACAGTATGTGTACAGTATGTGTACCTACAGTATGTGTACAGTATGTGTACCTACAGTATGTGTACAGTATGTGTACCTACAGTATGTGTACCGTATGTATACAGTATGTGTAGCTGCTGGCTTTTATTTTTTTTAGTTCTGGGCGGACCTCCAATTTAAATAAAGGGGAATAAATGATTTTGAAGATATCTGTGTGAGTAACATTAAACCTCAGGGTGCAGATTAACAATATTATGTAGATTACATTGGGTATTGTATAGAATATAATATACTGTAAAAGATGAACTACGCACATATATAAAAACAACTGAATAAATAAGTAAAGCCTTGAGAATTTCAAAAGACTATGACTAAAACTAAATTGAAATTTGATGCCCACGTTAAAACTGGTAAACCCTTACATATACCCAGTGTCAGTGAGTGGCCTCAGGCGATACACAGAGATGAAACAAATTCTCCCGCATAAGTTGTATCTGTTTATCTGCAGTCCTCTCTTCTCTACAGCTGTTCAAAGTGCAGAATTTATAAGCTTGTCTGAGAGTTTAGAAAACAAGGGTTGGAGAGCTAAGGTTACACTCTGCAGAGCTCAGTGAGGAGAGCTCTGAGAGCTGATTGGAGGGAAGGGACACCCCCCTCCCTTTCACACAGCTCACAGGAACACAGCTGAGGATGTCAATCAGCTTGAGCTCCCTCCCCACATCACTTTTTTCTCTTGGTGTCAGGAAAACCTGTCAGAAGTGATTCATGCTGATAGCAGAGTAACAAAGCAGCAGATAGAAATGACACCTAGGAGTTAATTTACCGAAGGCAAATAGACTGTGCACTTTGAAAGGGGAGTTGCACTCTGCAAGTGCAGTTGCTCCAGAGCTTAGTAAATGAGCAGAAGCTCTACTGACTTCCATCATCCAATTATGTGCAAGCAAAACTGCAGTTTTTCTTTATTTTCCTTGCATGTGATTCGGTATTCTTTGTAAGGTGAAGCTTTACCTCATTTAATAAGCTCTGGAGCAACTGCACTTGCAGAGGGCAATTGTCAGTATTGGACCGATGCTGCATCCAACTAGGTCAGTATAACTGGGGGAAAAAACAACACACCTTTACTTCTCTTTTAAAGTTAAAAATGTCCAACCTTTGGAACCACTTTAAAAGCCAACTCTGGAAAACGTGAAAATTCTCCCTTGCAATAAGGCCTCATACACACAGGCGTTTTTTACAGCCACGTTTTTTAGCATTTTTTACAGTTCTCGATGTTATTCAATGGCCCCTTAAAAACACAGACTTTTTTGACGCTGAGCCGGCAAAATGCTCACTAATGCTCGATAAAGCTCACTAACGCCGTACCGACATTAACCGGCGTTTTTAGGTTAAAAAATAGCAGAAGAATGTTTTTTTAAAAAGAAACTCCTATTGACGATGACGCTCACTAACGCGCATTAACGCTTATTAACGCCGATGCAAAATGACGAAAAAAATGCAGATTTTTCCCTGACATCAGGCCCGACGTTTTGCTTATTTTTTTTTTCATACGCCCGTGTGCATGAGGCCTTAGGCTGTGCCTGCACTGCAAGTGTCAACTGCTATTTAGGTTAACCCTTGCGGTGAGGGTGCAACCCCACTGCTAGGAGGAATTTTCAGATTTTGGACTTCCAACGGTATGCCAAATACAAAACTCAGACCCTGGCAGTAAGAGAAACCTAATTATATGCCTCGATGCAGTACATTTTCTCCATTGTAATTATATGTGTACCCAGACTGAGGCTTTTTTTTTGAATATTAGAAGCAGGGTTTAATTATGTGCCTTTACACACACATGAACTTTAATGGCATCCCAGTCTTAGTCTGTAGGGTTCAATATTGAGTTGGCCCACCCTTTGCAGCTTCAATTCTTCTGGGAAGCCTGTCCACAAGGTTTAGGAGTGTCTATGGGAATGTCTAACCATTCTTCCATAAGGGCATTTGTGAGGTCAGGCACTGATGTTGGATGAGAAGGCCTGGCTCACAGTCTTCGCTCTAATTCATCCCAAAGGTTTTCTATAGGGTTGAGGTCAGGACTCATGTGCGTGCAAAGGCATATAATTAAACCCTGCTCCTAATATTTAAAAAAAAAGCCTTAGGCAGGCGTCTCAATACTTTCGACAATATAGTGTATATACATATATATATGTATGTAGCACCCCCATAGTGATAGGTGCTCTATTTTTGTAGATTTTTGATAGGAGAGGTAAAATCTGGTCAGGTCTGACAGTGAGTGCAGGCCTGGTTGTTTTGATCTGGGCTGGGGAGTGGCTCAGGTAGGGCTGGAGATTGCAGAAAGGAACACCCCTTGGATACTCCTCCCTTTTTAAGCTAGAAAAGCTCTGGAAAAGGGGATGGATGAGGAGGTGTCACTTTCTGATGTATGACAGGGAGCCCTGACCAATCCACAGCTTGGACTGGCAGGCCTCCTTAAATACAGTAATCTGCCAGCAGGTAGGAGGAGAGTTCGGGTGGAAGAGAGGAGAATGTAGCAGAGACTGTGGAGCAGGCCTCACCCGGAAGGGAGCCCCCGTGGGGGGGGGGGTGACCTTGAGGCCTGGAGGCTTGGGTGCAGCCAGAAGTGGAGTCAATTCCTGGAGTAGCACAAGGAAGCAGGAGAGCAGCAGAGTTCTAAATTCTCAGAGACTCTTTAAAGGACCCACTGGTTGTTGGTGAGTGACAGACCCTGGGAGCTGGATGAGAAGGCTGGAGCAGGCTGGGGAGGATAGTGGACGGTCTGTGAAGGTCGGAGAAGCCAGTCAGGGGAAGGAGTGTTACTGGATAGAAAAGCAGGTCAGAGCAGCCTGGAAGAGGATGGGCTGGGAGTTGTAATCCATCAATACCCCACTAACACCAACGTACTTAGCTACACAATGAAGGGCCCATGGCCCTTGCCTGTAACGGGTGGTTCGGAGGTCCTACTGGCAAAAGTGCAGGCCTCACCATGTGCTAGTTGGGGTGGAGGAAGAAGTGATAAATTGCTTTCAGGCCGGAAAACTAAGAAGTGTGCTGGTGTGAAGTAAGGAGAGCAGCGGTCAGCAAGTGATTGAGCTGGAGGAAGTTGGAGTGTATATACTGCAGATGTATGTAGACGGTCCTGTGATCTAATTATTTTGGCATCCCACAGTTAACCCCATCCAAGTTTTATCCCTTCAAATAAAATAACAAAATAAAGTACAGGCCTGTTCGGTGACTCCGTATGTGTGGATATAGCGTGATTGAGGGCAGCGGGCAGGTGAACTACAATTACCAGCCACTCCCAACGGAGAACGTAGCTACTTATATATATATAAAACATCCCAAGATCCATTTCCGTAATATATGCTACACATATTTTTTGTTTTGTCAATTTTCTGTTATGGCAAGTCCAATTTACTGTTTTAGAACATCGATCTCAGAACAACAGTTTTTCTACGTTAGACCTGTTCAGTAGTTATAGAAGTCTACCTTTAGATGGCGCTCCATCCTTATGGCTCGGACTATGCCAGCTAATGGGATTCAAACACCTCCCTCTGGTTAATGGTTGGCTCCAGAGCTTTATAATAACCATAGACAGATAAAGACAGCAGCTTTCTTCGCTGCTTGACTGAACTAAAAGAAAACTGATTAAAATTGCAGGGAAAAGGCCACTCCAAAGACCGGCTAAAGAAAGCTGCGGAGATTCTTTTTTCTTCCTCCACTTCTCTTTGCTGTTCCTTTACCACCCTCAGTGCCAAACAGCAGGAGAGGAAAAAGAAGGCAAATCCAATGATTAATGGACTCTTGGCTTTGAATTCTTTCAGCCACTTTCAGCAGGACCACCTGTTTCACGTCTCTTTGTGCCATAAGGACTTTGGAAAGATGAACCAAACAGATGCCACACTTTTTCTCTCCAACAGCAGTAACTCTTTGGGCAACCTCTTGAATTGCTGCACCCAGGCTTCTGTGGTCACAGACGATGGGTTCGAGGTCCCCTCCATGGACGAGAGAAACCTCTTCGTCATGCGAGTCGTTCAGATCGCAGTCATGTGCGTCCTGTCCCTCACCGTCGTCTTTGGGATTTTCTTCTTAGGGTGCAACCTGCTAATCAAATCGGAGGGCATGATAAACTTTTTGGTGAAGGAAAGGAGACCGTCCAAGGAAGTCGAAGCGGTGATCGTTGGCCCGTACTGAGAGCGTTGACGGAAAGATCGACAAAAAAAACAAATATAAATATATATATTGCTGTCTTTGCGCAGCTGTCCGAAGCAACATGTTTTTTCCGTTTCTACGTCCCATGAAGAACAACTAAAAAATGAAGACAGGTTTTGGGAGGACGGCGCAAATGGAGAAAAAAAAAGTTGATCCAAAAAAAAAAATTTTGATGGAAGAGATAGAGCGATTGTAAACTGAAGATAAAAGAATTCGCAGCACTTTAACGAAAGGAAAGATGGATCAACTTGCTGATGAGTCCGAGGCAGAGCTTGAGACAGATATTCATGTACAGTTCTCAAAAAGCACAAAAAAAAGTGTATTCTTTGCTTCTCATCAAAGAAGGGCGTGCTTTGATATTTTGATTGTAATATTTTTTTATTATGAATTTTTTTTTTTTTTTCAAAGACTAATACTTTGATACGGTACATTTGATATACAAAAAAAAAAAAAATCAAGGCATTATTTATTAATCCTTTTATTTGGGGGACTGAATATTGTTTTGCTTTTTTGAACAAAGGAAACTGTGAATGTTTGCTATCTTTTAATATGTCGTTTTTATACTTGATATGCACTGTATATTTGCCTTTACACGGGCTAATTTTTAGTTCGATGGTACTTGCTTTGCCTTGTAGTGTTTTATAAAAAAGACAGATGGGACAGTTTATAATTTAGGGTTCAGTGCCTCATAATAATAGCCTGCTATAATTTGACTTAAAAAAAAAAAATGGGTTAGCCAACTTCTAAAACAATCCAAAAAATTCATTTTCTTTTTAATAAAAATGATTCCAGGAAGGAAATACATTTATACAATTGCACCTGCTTCTAAAATGAGGTTTAGTTTATGTACGTGGGTGTGGGTGTATTTTTTTTATTTTATTTATGCATGATTATAAATAGATATAAATAGACAATATTCAGAATATAAAAAAATAACCGCCTTGTAACTTTAAATTAAATTTGACATTTATTTAATTATTTCAGTGAAATATTTATTTGATGTTAATTAAAACCATCCAATGCTTACTAAATTCTGTACTGTATACGTGATATCTTACTTTAAATACACGCACTTGTTTTCCATTGCTTGTATTTGATTTGTCGATTTCTATAACGCTGTTTATTTAATTCATTATGCACCATCTGTAACTTATTAAAAAATGTGTGAATTTAAGCAGACTTGAAAAAAAAAAAAAAAAAAAAAAGAAAGATAAATTACTTGAATGATTTTTTCATTCCATTTGGAGATGGAAAAAAAAAAAAAAGCTGCATTGATTATTATAAACAGTTAACAAGAGAGCAGGTGCAATTAAGATATGAAAAAAGCCAAGTAGTGGTGGGGGAAGGGTGCACATAAGTAATTCATGTCTACAGATTGGAAAAGTGCTATCTTACATCTAGTATATTGTTAACAACGGCGGGGATCAGAGCGCGGACGCCTCTAATAAAAATAATTTCAGGTGTCAAAGTTGTAATGAATGCTAAATGAAAAGCATCAGCCTAAAGCATGTGTGATTGAAATCTTTAATTGGGTATAATGAGCTGAATTGGTTGACTGTTGGCACCTTTGGGATTTTGCATAGCCGTGTGTGGTTAAATACCTGTTGTAGCAGCCTTGCCTATCTACATGTGACAGGCGAGGAAGGTCGTGGTAAATTGCTGTTGCTGTAGCAGAGCAGGCTGCACCAGGAAGGATGCAATGACAGCAACAGATCAAGATCAATCCGGCATGTTCTAATGACATTACAGCAGCAATATGCACAGGCATGGCAAGAGCAATGCTTTTATAAGATCTGTTTACTGGGAAAAGGCATTATTGTTATGCAAAGTAACACTGGATAAATAAAATTGAAAAACCGATATAACATTATCACAGCGTGCTTCTGTATTTACTTATAGATCCAACTAAACAGTTGTCAAGGGAGCCGAATAAATGTCTTTTTTTTTAATAACTGTATTGACTGTGTGCTTTTCAGGCATTTGATCTTACTATTAAACCCAAAAGCAAACATTTATTATATTGAAGCTTGCCAATTCTTAGATGTGGTGGTTGCATTAGTTTTCTTTTTAAGGCTTTCTTCACTTTAGGACCAGTTCACACCATAGAAACGCAGTCCGGATGCATTCTGGATACATTTCTGCATACATGTTTTTTACTTTTTTTCTGGTGTGTTTTTGATGTGTTTTTGATGCTTTCCAGTCCATTTTCCCCTCTTTTTTTCTTCACCTTAAAGCGGTTGTATACCCACAGGGGTGTCAAACTGGTGGCCCTCCAGCTGTTGCGGAACTACAAGTCCCATCATGCCTCTGCCTCTGGGAGTCATGCTTGTAATTGTCAGCCTTGTAATGCCTCATGGGAATTGTAGTTCCGCAGCAGCTGGAGGGCCGCCAGTTTGACACCTGTGCGCCTAGCACAATAAAAAAAAAACACCTGCAAGGCAAAAGCATAATGAGCTAGTATGCACCACATACTAGCTCATTATGAAGTACTCACCTCAGAACGAAGCTCCGACAGGTCAGCCCAATCCCCGAGGAGGGAGCTGCCATCTTCCCTCCGTGGATCCTTCCGGGTACACGGCTCCGGTGCTGTGAGTGGCGCATGCGAGGGAGCCCGTCTTTACGGCGGACTTTCTGGCAGGGTCCGGTGCTATGCGCCGGGCCATCACTGCGCATGCGCCTGCTGATGTCAGCGGCGCTTGCAGTGAGAATGTCTCCTAAACTGTACAGGTCTAGGAGATATTCTTTTTACCTACAGGTAAGCATCATTATAGGCTCACCTGTAGGTAAAAATTACTTTTTAGTGATACAACCACTTTAAAGTGGTTGTAAAGCCTCATTGTTTTTCGCCGTAATCCATTCTATGCATTAAGGTGAAAAACCTTTTCTCTGTAGTGATCCCCCCCCCCCCCCCGATCGCCCCTTTTACTTACCTGAGCCCGTTTGTTCCATCGGTGGCCAGGAGCAATCCTCTCCAGCTGGTGTCACGGGTCCTCATTGGCTGGATTGATAGCAGGGTAGCCATTGGCTCCCGCTGCTGTCAACCAAGTCCAGTGACGCGGGGGGCAGGGCCAAGTCCCGCTGTTTGTGTGAATACACGCAAACAGCAGGACACGGAAGCGCGCCCGCACATGTGACCCCAGGGAAGCTTTCCCTGGCGGGTCACTCGATGCGGTGGAGGGCCCTGGAGTGCCGATGGAGGACCCCAGAAGAGGAGGTTAAGGGCCACTCCCAGGAAGGTAAGTATGACATGTTTGTTATTTTAAAGAAAAAAAAAAAGAACGTTTACAATCGCTTTAAGGGTCAGTTCACAACATAGAAACGCAGTTTGGATGCGTTCCAGATGCTTTTCTGCATGTGCATTTTTGGTGCGTTTTTGATGCAGTCCAGTGTTCTGCATCAAAAACACATGGAAAGTAGGTTTGAGTCTGGGTTCATATCTATGCGAATTGGATGCGGCTTCTTTATTTATTTTTTATTCTTTAATTAGATGCGGCTTACATCGCATCCAATTCGCAGGACACTTGAAAACACATTGTTTCAATGTGTCCGGTTCACATAGGTGCGGTGCATTCGCAGTCCGCATTGCACAGAAAACGTGTGCGTTTTCTGTGTAGTGCGGTGCGAATTCCCAGCCCATTATGTTCAATGGGAACGCATCTGACACGCAGATATGTTCCGCATTGAACGGGGATCTTTCCCCCTCCTCACTGCACCTCCCTCTCCTGTCAGCCGATGTGCTGTGAGATGGGATAGGAGACGCTGAACAGCAGCCCCTGTCCTTCTCACAGGGCTGGAATTCGCACAAGACTGGTGTGAATCCAGCCTTATGGTTTTCAAAGGCATAGTTCCCACCAGTGCTTGCAGTTCCAGTGTGTTCCAGAAAAAAAGTAGAATATGCTGCATTTTTCCTGCAGTGGACTATACTGGAACACTATAAAATGCATCAAAAATGCACCAAAAAAACAACAAATGCACTTGACTGCATGAAAATGCACCAAAAACGCATGAAAAAATGTGCATGCAGAAAAGCATCTGGAATGCATCCAGACTGCGTTTCTATGGTTGCAACATTCCAGTGCAGTCCAGTGCAGGAAAAATGCACTACTTTTTTCTGGAACTGTGAGCACTGGTGTGAACTATGCCATTTATGACCACATAACCTATTATCCATGCATTTTGTTGCAGAAAAAAAAACGCACTGGACTGCATGTGGTGTGAACCGGCCCTTAATGGGGACATGTGCGTTCCGGTGAATTTTTGTGTCATTTAGGTGCATTCCAGTGCATTTTGATGCTTTTTACTGTGCAGAAAAAAATGCAGCATGTCATACGTTTTTTTTCTCTGGAACTGGAATGCACTGGGGTGAACTATGCCAACCATATAACCTACTATCCATGCATTCCTGATGCGGAAAACCCGCACTGGACTGCATGTGGTGTGAACCGGCACTCATTTTCACCTGATGATCTGGCCAGCAAGCCTGACGTTTTTCAAATGAACAAGCTCTCCTGCCGTTGTAGCAGTTAGAGTGTTGAGACAAATAATTTACCACTGACAGGGGTGCTTACAATGGTCAGAGTTTATTTATGTAAAACTTATCCCAAAAGGGAAAAAAAGAAGCTGTTTGCTGTAACTGCTTATAAAGTGTTAGCAGGAGTGTGGCTTAAATTTGTAAGTGCATTTAAATCTGCTAGTCCATCTAACACTGCCCTCTCCCCAGACTGACAATGCTGTTTTCTAAGACCCCTTTCACACTGAGGTGCTTTTCAGGCGCTTTCATGCTAAAAAAAAAAAAAAAGAACCTCATGAAAACCTATTTCCATTAAAATCAATGAATGCTTTCACACTGGGGCAGGGCGCTGGTAAGATGGTGAAAAAAACCCCTCTCCATTGAAATGAATGGAGAGCTCTTCAAAAGCGCCTGAAAAATCAGTGTGAAAGGGGTCTTAAGGTGTCCTTCCACCAGAGTGGGGGCGCTCTAATACAGGAGGTGTGTTACTGGCCAGATCACCGGGTGAAAACGTGGGGAGTGTACAATGTTAGTTTAAGACCTCTTTCACACTGAACCTTTCACGCTAAAAAAAAGTGCCTGAAAAGCTTACAAAAACGTATTTCCATTAAAATCAACGAATGCTTTCACACTGGGGTAGTGCACTGGCAGGCCATGAAAAAATGCCCCTCTCCATTGAAATGAATAGAAAGCTCTTCAAAAGCACCTGAAAAGCTCTTCAAAATCACCTGAAAAAGCTTTTCAAAAGCGCTCACTGTGTTACTGCCAATTTAGAAGTGCTTTAGTGTGAAAGGGGCCTTAGGCTGGGTTCACATATGCAGCTGTGGTTTGTTTGGAATCCGGTGTGTTTCTGTTCACCGGTTCAGGTGCAAATATTTACCTAAATTCACACCGGAACGGGACCCAAAAATGCAAAGGACCCTTTTCACATGTCTGCTCCACTGAAAGCCGGTCACATTCACAAGTTATGTTAACCACTTCAGCCCCGGAAGGTTTTACCCCCTTCCTGACCAGAGTATTTTTTGCAATTCGGCACTATGTTGTTTTAACTGACAATTGCGCGGCCATGCGACGTTGTACCCAAACAAAATTTGCATCCTTTTTTCCCCACAAATAGAGCTTTCTTTTGGTGGTATTTGATCACCTCTGCAGTTTTTATTTATTGTGATATAAACAAAAAAAAGAGCAACAATTTTGAAAAAACCCAATATTTTTTACTTTTTGCTATAATAAATATCCAAAAACAACAAAAAAAAAAAAAAATGTATTCATCAGTTTAGGCCGATATATATTCTTCTACATATTTTTGGTAAAAAAATCGCAATAAGTCTATATTGATTGGTTTGCGCAAAAGTTATCACATCTACAAACTATGAGAATTGATTTATGGCGTTTTTATTTAGTTTTAATTTTTGTTACTAGTAATGGTGGTGATCTGCGATTTTTAGCGGGACTGCGATATTGCGGCGGACAGATCGGACACTTTTGACCCTTTTTTGGGACCATTGATATTTATACAGCGATCAGAGCTAAAAATAGCCACTCATTACTGTGCAAATGTCACTGGCAGGAAAGGGGTTTCACTAAGGGGACGATCAAGGGGTTAAATGTCTTCCCTGTCCATGTGTTCTGTGTGGGGGCTGAGATGACTGGGGGAGGAGAGAGATCGCTGCTCCCATATACTGGGAACAGACCATCACCCTCCTCTCCCCTGTCAGAACGGGGATCCACTTGTTTACATCTGTCACTGCGGGGAAGCGATTGCGGGTGGCCAGCGGGCATCGAGTCCACCCTACCTGCTGATTGGCTCCCCCGCTAGCCAGTGATCGTGAAATCATGCACCCACAATACACAATCCTGGGACCGCCTTCAGGTGATGGCAATTCACGCGGGAGAGCCAATTTGCTGCCGTCAATCAATGGCGGGCGGGCGGTCGGCAACTGGTTAAAACGCATCCAATTCGCATATATGTGAAGCCAGCCTAAAGGTGACCTAGCATGTTCCCTTTGTAAAGTACACATAAAAGATATTAAACAGCGCTACCCTTGGGCACATACCCTGAGTGTCAAAGGATTATATAAAGTAATATGCACCATCAGTACAATTCAATGAATGAAAAGCAAGATATTCTTAAAAGCAACGAATTCTCAAAGGTTAGGAAAGTCATAGGTGACTGAAAAAAGTAATTGGCTGACACTGACAATGCATGCAAGGATTGCCTTCTCAGAATGGACTGGGGATCCAAGAACTGAAATAGAAGAGGGGAAGGAAAGAGGTGAAAGGTGGGCATGGTGTAGCACAATTTATTAAAAAATATGAACAATTGCACTCACATCGCCAAGGGGAGACAGACTCAGATCAGAGATGAAAGTCCGGTCTCATCTCCACAACAGCGATCCCTAAACACAGGGGAGGGCTGGGCTAGGGGGCAGGGTGGCAATTGCCCCCCAGGCCACCCTAACTTACATTCAAAATGGCCAACGGCTTCTACCCTCTCACAGTAGGGGCCAGGGGCACAGCCACCAACTAACTGCAGGCAAAGGGGGGGGCCCTACCATGGATCCCGCAGGGACCATTGGGCTGCCGCTGGATTACACAGAGTGGGGATCTCCCACTTACAAAGTCCTACCTTCTGGACCAGCTTCTATAAAAAACAGCACACTGGGCCACTTGACTGGACTTGCCCCCCAGGTCTAAGGCTGCCAGCCCTCCCCTGCCTACACACCCTGGACTCCACCCAATGATCCCACACGCTTCAGCTGGACTGGGCTGACATGGAATCAGATCCTCCTTAGATCTCGGACCACTGCACTCTGAGACTGTCTCTGGGCATTAAGGCCTCTTACACACCGGCGTATGCAAAAAAATAAGCAAAACGTCGGGCCTGACGTCAGGGAAAAATCTGCATTTTTTTCGCCGTTTTGCTATCCTATGTGTCCATGTTATCTTATGTGTCCATGTTATCCTATGTGTTCATGTTATCCTATGTGTTCATGTTATCCTATGTGTTCATGTTATCCTATGTGTCCATGTTATCCTATGTGTTCATGTTATCCTATGTGTCCATGTTATCCTATGTGTTCATGTTATCCTATGTCTCCATGTTATCAATGTGTTCATGTTATCCTATGTGTCCATGTTATCCTATGTGTTCATGTTATCCTATGTCTCCATGTTATCCTATGTGTTCATGTTATCCTATGTCTCCATGTTATCCTATGTGTCCATGTTATCCTATGTGTCCATGTTATCCTATGTGTTCATGTTATCCTATGTGTCCATGTTATCTTATGTGTCCATGTTATCCTATGTGGCCATGTTATCCTATGTGTTCATGTTATCCTATGTGTCCATGTTATCCTATGTGTTCATGTTATCCTATGTGTCCATGTTATCTTATGTGTTCATGTTATCCTATGTGTTCATGTTATCTTATGTGTCCATGTTGTCCTATGTATTCATGTTATCCTATGTGTTCATGTTATCCTATGTATTCATGTTATCCTATGTGTTCATGTTATCCTATGTGTCCATGTTATCTTATGTGTTCATGTTATCCTATGTGTCCATGTTATCCTATGTGTTCATGTTATCCTATGTGTCCATGTTATCCTATGTGTTCATGTTATCCTATGTGTCCATGTTATCTTATGTGTTCATGTTATCCTATGTATTCATGTTATCCTATGTATTCATGTTATCCTATGTGTTCATGTTATCCTATGTGTCCATGTTATCTTATGTGTTCATGTTATCCTATGTGTCCATGTTGTCCTATGTATTCATGTTATCCTATGTGTCCATGTTATCCTATGTGTTCATGTTATCCTATGTGTTCATGTTATCCTATGTCTCCATGTTATCCTATGTGTTCATGTTATCCTATGTGTCCATGTTATCCTATGTGTTCATGTTATCCTATGTGTTCATGTTATCCTATGTGTCCATGTTGTCCTATGTATTCATGTTATCCTATGTGTCCATGTTATCCTATGTGTTCATGTTGTCCTATGTGTCCATGTTATCCTATGTGTCCATGTTATCCTATGTGTTCATGTTATCCTATGTGTTCATGTTATCCTATGTGTTCATGTTATCCTATGTGTCCATGTTATCTTATGTATTCATGTTATCCTATGTGTTCATGTTATCCTATGTGTCCATGTTATCCTATGTGTCCATGTTATCCTATGTGTCCATGTTATCCTATGTGTCCATGTTATCCTATGTGTCCATGTTATCCTATGTGTCTATGTTATCCTATGTGTCCATGTTATCCTATGTGTCTATGTTATCCTATGTCTTCATGTTATCCTATGTCTTCATGTTATCCTATGTGTCCATGTTATCCTATGTGTCCATGCACACACAGGCTGTTATCAACTGTTTTTAGCAGTGACGTTTTTGAGCTGTAAAAAAACCCCAAGAGCTGAGGGTTTTTTTGGACTGTTTTCAGCTGTAAAAACTGTTCAAACACTTAAAAACACCAAAAAACACTCAAAACGCTTAAAAGTGTCAATCCCCAAAGTTTTTGGACGTTTTAGACCAATTGGAAAAAAAAAAATGCTGGCCCTTTAAAAACGGGAAAAAACGGAAAAAAACGGCGGTAATATAACGCTGGTAAAAGCTGAAAACATCCCTGATAAGCTACTGACGTTTTTTGGCTGTTTTTTTAAAGTCCTGTGTGCATGAAGCCTAATGCTCAAAAACACACAAAGACACTGCTCACCAACGTTTCTGGACGTTTTAGATCGATTGAGAAAAAAAAAAAATGCTACTGCTCAAAAACGTGCAAAAACACAGCTCACCAACGTATTTGGTCCATGAAGAAAAAAAAATTAAAAAACCGTTACTGCTCGAAAGCTCTCAAAAACATTCAAAAGCATCAATGCAATTTGATAAAAGCTGAAAAACTCACCGCGTTTTTAGAGGGTTTTTTTAAATGTCCTGTATGCATGAGGCCTAAAAGTGGTTTGTTAAGCCACTTGTATAAAATGCTGCCATCCCCTCTGTATTAGCACAATACATTCCCCTGTGGCTGTTTTATAACATACAGTATCTCACAAAAGTTAGTACACCCTTCACATTTTTGTAAATATTTTATTAAATCTTTTCATGTGACAACACTGAAGAAATGACACTTTGCTACAATGTAAAGTAGTGAGTGTACAGCTTGTATAACGGTGTAAATTTGCTGTCCCCTCAAAATAACTCAACACAGCCATTAATGTCTAAACCGCTGGCAACAAAAGGTGAGTACACCACTAAGTGAAAATGTCCAAATTGGACCCAATTAGCCATTTTCCCTCCTGGTGCCATGTGACTCGTTAGCGCTACAAGATCTCAGTTGTGAATGGGGAGCAGGTGTGTTAAGTTTGGTGTTATTGCTCTCACTCTCTCATACTGGTCACTGAAAGTTTAACATGGCACCTCATGGCAAAGAACTCACAAAGATGGCCTCGGCTATAAGAAGATTGCCAAAACCCTGAAACTGAGCCATACAGCGGTTTAACAGGACAGATTCCACTCAGAACAGGCCTCCATGGTCAACCAGAGGTTGTCATTGGGAAATAGACGTATGAGTGCTAGCAGCATTGCTGCAGAGGTTGAAGGGGTTGGGGGTCAGTCTGTCAGTGCTCAGACCATACGCCGCACACTGCATCAAATTGGTCTTCAAGGCTGTCATCCCAGAAGGAAGCCTCTTCTAAAGATGAGGCACAAGAAAGCCTGCAATTTGCTGAAGACAAGCAGACTAAGGACATGGATTACTGGAATCATGTCCTGTGGTGTGATGAGACCAAGATAAACTTATTTGGTTCAGATGGTGTCAAGCGTGTGTGGCGGCAACCAGGTGAGGAGTACAAAGACAAGTGTGTCTTGCCTACAGTCAAGCATGGTGGTGGGAGTGTCATGGTCTGGGGCTGCATGAGTGCTCCCAGCACTGGAAAGCTACAGTTCATTGAGGGAACCATGAATGCCAACTTGCACTGTGACATACTGAAGCAGAGCATGATCCCCTCCCTTCATAGACCGGGCTGCAGGGCAGTATTCCAACATGATAACGACCCAAAACACATCTCCAAGACGACCACTGCCTTGCTAAAGAAGCTGGGGGTAAAGGTGATGGACTGGCCAAGCATGTCTCCAGACTAGTGTTGAGCGAACCCGGACTGTAACGTTCGGGTCCGTACCGAACTTTAGGGTGTCCGTGGCACGGACCCGGACCCGGACATTTCAAAAATCGTTCGGGTTCGGTCCGGGGTTCTGCTATTTTACTCCACGTGTTGAGAAGCTGCAGGGCAGCCAATCAACAAGCGTTTCACTGGTTTGCCCTTAGAAGCCATCACAGCCATGCCTACTAATGGCATGGCTGTGATTGGCCGGTGCATCATGTGACCCAGCCTCTTTATAAGCTGGAGTCACAGTGCTGCAGTCACATGCTCCTTGGGTTAGTATAGGGAAAGGTAGCTGACGGCGTGAGGGACAGATTTTAGCCATTTTAAGACCTGATCCTGCATCCTGAGATAGATTACTTTACTACTGCTGTCTGTGCTGTTGCTCTGAGGACAG
>BLSH010493238.1:968080-993719 GCA_018402905.1 Glandirana rugosa
TCACTTTTACAGTCTTAACCCGGGTTTCACAATTATAAAACACACCGGTGGTAATAAAAGGTCGTGACGGAATTGGGAGAACCTCAAGTGGTCTCGAAGTGTCCAACGGTGACCTCAGGAGAAGGTGAGGAGGTACTACAGTAGTGCCTGGAACCTAAAATCTCTAGAACGCGAGGAGGTGGAAGGTAAACTCCTACGGGGTGTCTACGAGTTATCCCAAATACAGACCTCATCTCAACTCGCTTGTGGACCTTCAAGCCCAAGACGACCAGGCAGGCTTGAAGCCCTGTTTCAGGCCCAGGCCCAGGCCTGCCTTGGGCTTGCTCGTGCGATCGTTCGGGTTCCGTCCGGACCCGGACCCGGACTTTGTCCCGAAGTTCGGACGGACCAGCAGAACCCGAACTTCCAGGTGTTCGCTCAACTCTACTCCAGACATAAACCCTATTGAGCATCTGTGGGGCATCCTCAAATGGAAGGTGGAGGAGCGCAAGATCTCTAAAATCCAAGGTCCGTGATGACATCATGGAGGAGTGGAAGAGGACTCCAGTGGCAACCTGTGAAGCTCTGGTGAACTCCAAGAGGGTTAAGGCAGTGCTGGAAAATAATGGTGGCCACACAAAATATTAACACTTTGGGCCCAATTCTGACATTTTCACTTAGGGGTGTACTCACTTTTGTTGCCAGTGGTTTAGACATTAATGGCTGTGTGTTGAGTTATTTTGAGGGGACAGCAAATTTACACTGTTATACAAGCTGTACACTCACTACTTTACAATGTAGCAAAGTGTCATTTCTTCAGTGTTGTAACATGAAAAGATAGAATAAAATATTTACAAAAATCAGAGGCGTGTACTCACTTTTGTGAGATACTGTATATACTTATTTGTATAGATAAGATGCAGGTTTCCTAGGATCAGTTGTCGTTTTCTCTTCTCTGCTCAGCCAAGAATTCCTGAGGGTTGGGCCGAGCTCTGCTGCTGACATCAGCTAGAGAGAGAGCCCTGTGTAGGAAGCCAGAGTGTTATCTATACAGATAAGAATATTTGTGATAAAACACGGACACTGGAAACTTCTTGTTCTAATACAGAGGAGATGGGAGCTTTAGTTAATTATGAGAACAGAGAAGAGAATCTCTGTACTGACAGGGAGAGGGAGGGGGAGGAGGGAGGAGCTGAAGGCAAGCATAGAAGAATAGGAGAGCTGCTAGTGACAGACCGCACAGACCACGGGCTCTCAAGATCAGCTTATATGATAGGGGAGTCAGCATTCAGGGGGGAAGTCATGACCTGGCATTATCAAACAGGCAGAGGCGTAACTAGAACCTTCAGGGCCCCAGTGCAAGAAATTATGAAGGCCCCCCTGACCCCTGGCCAGGGCCCTTCCCTCTTCCCACTGTTCCCGGGGCCCTTTACTGCTATTGTGGGTCTCTTTATTATGGTACCGCAGCGGGGCCCTTTCACAAGTTCTGCAGAGGGCCCCCTTTCTGCCATCTTCGGGCCGCCCCATGGTGGTGAAATGCCAGGGCCCAGTCACAATTGCAACCTTTGCAATCCTGATAGTTCCCTCACCGGTGTCAGTAGTTTTTAATTTCTATCTTAATTTTATTATTTTTGTTACCATTTCAATTTATTTCTTTTACAATTTTATTTTTACAATTTTTTACAATTCTATTTAGGAACCCTGTTGGGGGCTTTGATGAGATATCAGGGGTCTAAACAAAACTCAGCTCTCAATTTCCATCTGTGTAGCCTCAGCTTCACAGAATGAATGGACAGGAATAGCTGTGCACTGAGCCTCCCATTCATTCAGAAACTGAAGTATAGTAAAAACAGTTTACTATGCTTCAGTTATGAATGAACCAATTGGTACCAATCACTGACTCTGTCCATTCAGAAAAGGAAGGAGCCAGTAAATGACAAATTTACCGACCCGTTCCCATCTCTCCATCAGGACACATCTTCTACAGCAGCTGGGAGGAGAGAGGAGGGAGATGACAGCAGCTCTGTAGGGGGGGGGGGGGCAGGGAAGCACACAGGGACCCTGGGAACAGCATAAGACATGTAAACTGGATAGAGGAAATGTAGGGTCCTCTAAATGCCACCTCTGTCATCCCTCCTATTCAGGTGTACAAGGGAGGCACATGGGCCCCCTGGACCATGGATTGCAACCCCTAATCGTTACGCCCCTGCAAACAGGTATTTTAGGGGATACAGAGGGATAATTTAAAAAGCAAAAGCACCATGCTGCTAATTGCGCTTTAAAGGGACAGGAGCAGCATTCTTTTTTTTGGGTTAACAAACACTTTAAGTTACAGGCTGGGTTCCCACCTATGCGAATTGGATGCGGATTTCTCCACATCCAGTTCGCATAGCAGAGATTGTGACTGGTTCTCTATGGAGCCGGTTCACACATCTCCGGTGCAAATTTGCACAGGGGACCTGTGCGTCTTTTGGTCCATTTCAGGTCCGAATTCAGGCCAAAATTCGGAATGGAGATGCACTGGACCCCTGCTGTGAGCTGCATGCGACAATAGTGTGAGCCAGCCTAAGCTGAACTTGCACCATTTCATTCCCACGTCAGTCCCGACTTCAGATGCGATTTCAGAGACATCTGTGCGGCTTGCTGCACAGATGTCAATGAAAATCGCCAAAAGTAGTACAGAAACTACTTTTGGAAATCGGTGTGGCGCGGCAAATTCTGCGTCGCACCGATTCGGATGGTGCCCACGCCGGCAATTGCCACTGATTTTGCATGCTATTTGACATGTTAAATCGTATTCCAAAACGCACCAATGTGAACCAGGGCTAAATGTAATTTTGAGAAGGCTCTAATGTTCACAAATGTCATCATAGAGATGATATTGCAGAGTGCCATGTGTACAGTAAAGTATTCTATAGCAACTAATCGAAGGTGAGCTTTCAACAGTTTAGTTCCACCAAAAATATTAACCACCTCCCACCCGCTCTATAGCCAAATGACGGCTACAGTGCGGGCCTTAATTGCTGAGAGGGTGTCAATAGACATGCACAAGCTGCTTGTGCGCCTCCTCCTCTGTAATAACCGAGTCAAGGAGATCCTGTCCCCTTACCACGTGATCAGCTGTCAGCCATTGAGTGCTGATCATGTGATGTAAACAAAAGATTGGTAACACACTGACAGCGTGAGGGGAGAAAAAGAGCCAATCACCGGCTTCTGACAGAGGGACATCGGTCCCGAACAGGGAGAGGCACTGCTGCTATGCACAGCCCTCCAGTGCCACCTGCCAGTGCCCACCAGTGCCACCTACAGGTGCATATCAGTGCCACTTACCAGAGCCTAACAGTGCCACCTATCAATGCCCACAAGTGCCACCTCTCAATGCCCATCAGTGCTGCCAACCAGTGCCCATCAGTGCCTCATCATCAATACCACTTATCAGTGCTGCTCATCAATGTCACCTACTAGTGCCTACCAGTGCCCCCTATCAGTGCCACCCATCAGTGACCTTCAGTGCGTCGATCAGTGCCACCCATCAGCGCCACCCATCAGTGCCCACCAGTGCCGCCTCTTCAGTGCCCACCAATGCCAAGTATCAGTGCCCATAAGTGCTGCCTTATCAGTGCAGCCTATCAGTGCCCATCAGTGCAGCCTATCAGTGCCCATCAGTGCAGCCTATCAGTGCCCATCAGTGCTGCCTCATCCACGCACATCAATGAAGGAGAAAAATTACATGTTTTCAAAATTTTATAACAAACTATGAAACTTTTTTTTTCAAAATTGTCGGTCTTTTTTCTTTTTTTAGAAAAAAAACCCCAGCAGTGCTTAAATACCACCAAAAGAAAGCTCCATTTGTGGGGAAAAAATTATAAAAATGTCATATGGGTACAGTGTTGCATGACCGCACAATTGTCATTCAAAGTGTGACAGCGCTGAAAGTGGAAAATTGGCCTGGGCAGGAAGGGGGTTTAAGTGCCCAGTAAGCAAGTGGTTAAAGATGATTTGTAATGGGTAGCTGAGACTTATTGTACTTTGCATACTTGAAGAGGACCTGCCAGGATAGAATTGTGGAGTCTGCACTGCTTTTAGAAGGTGTCCAGA
Source organism: Glandirana rugosa (assembly GCA_018402905.1). Classification (NCBI taxonomy): domain Eukaryota; kingdom Metazoa; phylum Chordata; class Amphibia; order Anura; family Ranidae; genus Glandirana; species Glandirana rugosa. Next base: position 972,158 of record BLSH010493238.1, read on the forward strand.
ACTGTCATCCTTATCCCGACTTCTCTAACTAGTGAGTGTTTGATCCAAAGGTCAGCAGACCGTGGCTTCCTACCTGACTGGCTGTATATTTGTAGGTTTGAGTAGGGGGTTGGTTTACTAAAACTGGAGTGTGTGAAATCTGGTGCAGCGCTGCATAGAAACCAATCAGCTTCCATTTTTTTTGTCAGAGCTTAATTGAACAAGCTGAAGTTAGAAGCTACCATTTACAGCTGCACCAGATTTTGGTAACTAGGAGGTGCAGTAAAGATGAAGATGGTGCACCTTAACGCCCCATTGATACTTCCCCATTGCAGTAACATGTAGCACCTCATGTTACATGTGTTGCATGTTACATGTGTTGGGATGTAATTTTGAATGACATCCCAATGCACTAAGGCAGGGGTCTCCAAATGTTCTAAACAAGGGGCCAGTTTACTGTCCTAAAAACTTTAGGGGACTGGACTGTGGCCAGAGAAATAGGTGATGTTCTGTTGTCCACTGAAAGTAAACAGTGTCCCCTCTTTGGTATTAGGGGGTCACTGTTAGTTATAGTGCCCCATCATTGGTGTCGTTGGGAGGAATAGTGCCCCATCATTGGTGTCAGTGGGAGGAATAGTGCCCCATCATTGGTGTCAGTGGGAGGAATAATGCCCCATCATTGGTGTCAGTGGGAGGAATAGTGTCCCATCATTGGTGTCAGTGGGAGGAATAATGCCCCATCATTGGTGTCAGTGGAAGGAATAGTGCCCCATCATTGGTATCAGTGGGAGGAATAGTGCCCCATCATTGGTGTCAGTGGGAGGAATAGTGCCCCATCATTGGTGTCAGTGGGAGGAATAGTGCCCCATCATTGGTGTCAGTGGGAGGAATAATGCCCCATCATTGGTATCAGTGAGAGGAAAAATGCCCCATCATTGGTATCAGTGGGAAGAATAGTGCCTATGGTTGGTGTCAGTGGAAGGAATAGTGCCCCAAGGGCCAAATAAAAGCAAGCAAATGGCCGTATCCAGCAGTTTGGAGACCACTGCACTAAAGCAGCATGACTGTGTTGCATCTGCTGCAATGCACAGTAGCACACGGAGTTACAAAAAAGGTTCACATGCAATTTTCAGCATGCCAGGGTGTGTTGGCAGCCCTTTCATTTCAATAGGCTGCTTCAATCTAACATTTGGTACCCCAAGACCAGGGTGGATTTGATTTAAATCATAATTTTTAAAGAGCAACTGTCATCTCTGTCCTGCAGCAGCTTCTCCTCTGTCCCGCTGTTGACTCACCGACAGTCCCATTCACTTTAATGGGACAGCTGGTTATGTGGCAGTGACACAACAAGGTGAGGGACGTGGCGGCAGCAGGTGAGTGGATGCCCGCTAACAGGCGTTGCCACGATGGATCTGAAATGACAGGTGCTCTTTACATGTAAGGACTTATTCTTGCTGGTAGTTAGAATCTTTAATTTTTGCAAACAAAATGAAGGTTTCCTATTTAGAATAATAAGCTGTCAGGTTAGTAAAACAGCGATATCAGAACCGATTCAATCATACAGTTTGTAGTGTACATCGATTTGCAAAACAATGGGATAAAGGAATATTCCTGAACTTTGTTTTATCTCATGGTTACTGTGAAATTGTGTGAATGCATTAATGCAGTACATGTTATGTCAGATTGCAGAGCTTGGATTAATTGAATGAGTTTACCAAAAAAACTGAAAATTTCCTTTCAAATACTTACCGTAATTTTCCTTTCCTGATGGACTCCATGGCAGCCTACGTGTGGGTTTACCCCGCCCCCTCCACTCCTATAGGACCCCATTACCATACATTTAGCCTCATGGTCCATACCTGTGTTCCGTATATAGCCCCTCCTCTAGGCCCGAGGCTAGGCATGGAGTCCATCAGGAAAGAAAAATGACGGTAAGTATTTAATAGGAAATTTTCGGTTTTCCTGACAGACTCCATGGCAACCTAGGTGTGGAAATTAACTAGCCAAAAACCACACGCGTGGGAATGCTGATCAAAAGAAAATTTTAATTCACATCGTCAGCTGACAATACTCTTAAACCAAAATTAATGGAAGACAATGACGCTGATTCCAGACAGTAGTGCGTCATGAAAGTATTCAGCAAGGACCATGAAGCCGTCCTACAGATGACTTCAGGCGATACGTGTTGTGCCACTGCCCAAGTTGTAGCGATGCCCCTTGTGGAGTGTGCTGTCATCGCCTCTGGAGGGGCCAAGCCCTTAGCCCTATAAGCCCTCTGGATAATTTGGATGATCAAGGCTACAATCGTCCTAGAAGAGGCCTCCTTCCCCTTGTTCCTTCCAGAGAACAGGACAAATAGGTTATCTGAACGTCTGAATGCGGCCGTAGCCTGCAGATAGTCTCTCAGTGCTTCCCCCGCGTCCAGGGGGTGAATCTCTGTGAACTCTGGAGACCGAAATGTAGGCAGGGTAATTTCCTGATTTTTGTGAAATACCAATGTAATTTTAGATCTAGCACTACTCGGTCCGGGAAAAAAGTCAAGAATGGTTCCTTGTGACCCAAAGCCCCAATCTCTGAGACTCTCTTAGCAGAGGTTATTGCCACCAAAAAGGCCGCCTTCATGGACAGGTCTCCCACTGATGCTGTGTTTACCCCACTGGGTGCCGGTTCAGCCAGAAAGTCAAGAACTAAAGGTAGATCCCATTTTGGAAATCTTGCTTTCCTTTGTGGTCTTAGCCTCGCTGCCCCTCTGAGGAATTGGCGGACTAGTGGCTTGGTCGCCCAGGCCATTCCTGTGAACATAGACAAGGCCGATACCTGTACTCTCAGCGAGCTGACTGACAGGGGTAACTCAAGTCCAGACTGCAAGAATTCTACGATTTCCTGTATCCCAGCGTCTTTCACGGATTTCCCTCTAGAAGACGAGAAGTTTGAAAACCTGGCCCATATCCTTCCATATATCTTATTGGTACTGGATCTTCTGGAGCTCATCAAGGTAGTGATCACTCAAGGGGCGAAGCCTAAGGCCTCGAGCCACTCCCTCTCAAAAACCACACCATCAGGTGCAGTCGTATTGGACATGGGTGCAGGACTGCCCCCTGATACAAGACGTCTGGTCTGAGAGGAAGAGATTGAGCGGAGTCAGACGCGTGAACCAGGGCCTGCTGGGCCAGAAGGGCAGTATTGCCGTGACTTCAGCTTCCTCAGAGCTTGGGGACACTGGCCCTGAGTGTAGTACTTGTTGAGTTTGTGGTTTATAGGAGAAGCAAACAGGTCGACCTCGGGACCGACTCCCAGCAACCGAATACAGGCAAACACCTCCGGGTGCAGCGACCATTCCCTTAAACCCTGGAGAGAAAGTCTGCCTGAGCATTCCGACTCCCCGGGATGTAAACTGCAGTATTGTCTGTCCAGAACCTCTGAGCCCATGACAGGATCGGGCCCACCTCCCGTAACAGGGATAGACTCCACGTCCCCCCTTGCCCCCTCACTTAGGAGACCACCGTTGTATTGTCCATTCTCAGTAATACCGCTTTCCCCACTAACAGATAATAAAAGGCTTGGAGGGCATGGTGGGCTGCCTGTAACTCTGGAAAATTGGAAACCGGTATGTGGGAAAGTGGCTCTTTTCCAAGTTCAGCATCCAGCCTAACTCCTGCAGTATGGCAATTACCTGGGCCCTGTGGGACAGCAGTTGACCCCTGTTCTGTACCTGTATGAGCAGGTCGTTGAAGTAATGATGCAACCTTACATCCTTTGTCCTGATCAGGGCCACCACGGCCAGGAGGACCTTCGAGAACACCCGTGGGGACGTTGACAACCCGAACGGGAGACAAGTGAACTGGAGGTGTTTTTACTCTACCGCAAAGCAAAGGTACTTGGGGTACCCTTCTGATACTGGGGCATGAAAATAGACGTCCTTTAAGTCTATTGACACCATCCAGTCGCCTGGCTGTACCGAGCATGGTATTGTTGATAAGGTCTCCATTTTGAATTTTTCGCCTCTGATAAACTTGTTTAGGTGCGTGAGGTCTATAATTGGTCTCCAGGAGCCGTTCTTTTTCTGTACCAGAGAAAGGGGGGGTGTAGACCTTGGAATTTTTCTTCCTCCAGAACCGCTGCCTCTTGGGCCACCAAAGAGTCCACATACGTCAAGAGAATTGTGCTCTTCTCCTCCGATCATGGCATCAGTGTAGGAATGAGTTTGAGCACCGTAGGCTTTGCAAAAGACCAGGAGTGCCCACTGGAAACTGTTCTGATGACCCAGACGACCTAGATCGAGGCCACCCGAACATGCCGGAAGCGAAGCAAACATGCTCCCACCCAACCTGTCTGGGTGTCAGAGACGGAGCCACAGGGCCCGCTTGGCCGTGACTGAGGACAACATTACCCGAGCCACCAGGCGAATAAGTTCCAGGGAGGCCTCTCCCATGAGGGCCGACACCCACTTCATTTCATGTAGGGGTGAGCTTCTGGCTATTTTAAGACCCCACTTAACACAGTGTCTACATCTTCGGCCCAGACTTACATCGCCTTTGACATGGCTGCCAAGACAAGAGTGGGTTTGCAGGCCATTTGAACGATATGACATCTTCCAGGGGAAGGGTGACATGTTTTGCCAGCCTCATTACTGCTGCGGCCACCAACGGAGTGGGCTATAAGTTTCTGACTTCATCTTCCTTGAAGGGATACAGTGTGTCCACCTTTTCCCATTCTTCCTTTAGGATATCTTTTAACTCCGGAAGTAGCGGGAAGTTGGGACACTCTTTACTCAAGTGTTTGAAGAATTTCCTTTGTTTTGCCAGGGAAGAAACCGGCTCCTCCCATCTCAAGACTTCCTTGGTGGCTTTAATTGGTGGCGGGTTCAGGGCTGCATCAAAGCCCACTGAGTCTTCCCCTTCCATCTTGCTGCCCGAGAAGTCCAGGGGGGTAAAGTTTGGCTGGGATGGGTATGGCTCCCTTTGGGTAATACCCTCCGGGGAACCCACAGTGGAGGTTCTGGCTTTGAGTGCGGGATGGACCAAATTCCTTAAGCGACTGCTGGACTACCCATCTCACTAGCAACTCCATCCCAAGACTAGGGCTAGCTTGTTGGTCGCCCGTCTCTCTTTCCTTCACCGCCCGGGAATAACACGTAGCGATTTTTCCTCAGGCACTTGAACGCCACATCCCCAGCATGACTTGCACCTGGATTGGCTGCCATGGTGATGAGAGTGGTGTCTGGAGGAGGAGTGGGAGCTCCTTCCCTGATGTCGGCCTCTTGACTGGGACCTATGGTGTCTGGACCTTGATGATGAATGCTGTGGCCTGGCAGGGTCTCTGGCATCCCATGAAAAGCACTGATGATCCGACCTGGGAGGGCTAAAAGACATGACAAGGCAAGGGAAAATATAGGTACATACAAGAGGTTAGCCAGGAAGCAAATTAACACACACACACCCCTTAGGTGCCCCCCCTGCGCAGCCCTCCACAGTACCTGCTAGGTAAGGGCTGGCCACTAGGAGGTGGTGAACGATCCATGATCTGGAGCACAGCTCTGGCTGCCTGTAGAGAAGGAGAGACTGAGTAAACAGCACACCATTTATCTCCCCCCCCCCCCCCCCAGTGCCTCCTGTCCTCCTGGGCTTACTTGGAGGGGAAAGGAACAAAGCCTGGGGAAGCCGCCGCACTTTGCCCACAGTCAAACCCAAGACTGCAAGGACTCACAGCAATTTGAATCCCCCGCCATTCTGCGTCATTGCCACGTCACTGCGCATTCATTGACCGAACCGCTAGCACCATAGCCCGGGCACTGGCCAAGCCTTGGTTTTGTTCTGAGGGCCACACCTGCGCAAGAGAGACTCGCAGCCGGCCTATTCCTAAACCAGCAGTGGCAGATGGAACGCAGATGTGTTCCAGCTGCCATCAGAGCCGGTTCAAACTGCACAGGGGCACCCAAGGGCACATGACGAGACATAGCCGAAATAACAATATAAAAACAGCGCTGCCATGGAGCCTTCACAGACTTCTTCTGGTACCCTGCCGCTGATGGCGTCTCCACAGGCAACCAGCGGCCGCACCTCCTGGGGATCTTCTTGGCCTACCGCCTCGCACCTGCCGTAGCTGGGTCCTGGGCGTAAGGGGAAACCACCACCCCAAATCTGCCTGCCCCACTCCAGGCTGGGGACCTACTGCCCGGAATGCATAGAGACATCTTCAGATCTGCCAGGGTCCTGGAGGAGGACAAAAAGGAACACAGGTATGGACCATGAGGCTAAATTTATGGTAATGTGGCCCTATAGGAGTGGAGGGGGCAGGGTAAACCCACACATAGGCTGCCATGGAGTCTGTCAGGAAATGTAAATATTGCAGAATACACAGCCTCATGCTACATAACTAAGCTTCATTTCATGCTGAATAAACTAAATTATTAATGTGTCTTGAAAACTATCTTTAGATTTTTACTCCAAAAACATTTTTTTTAAATAAATTTGATAAAAATCAAAAAAATTGATTTACATTAAAAAAAATCTGATGTTTTTTTTTTTTAAAAAGCATCGATTTTTTATCCACCCTGCCCAAGAAATAATGCACATTAAAAATTGCACAAATGTAAATGGGCCCTCAAAGAGAACCCTCCATGAAAGCAATAAGTGGGTTGCCATTGTCGGGCTAATTGTGAAAATGCTAGTTGGCTTTGGGTGTGATGTTTTCTAAATGAACAAGCATGTAGCAAGTAAAGTCAGAACACCTAATATGTAATCTTATTTAACAGAAAGTGTTGAAGTGAGAGGATCAACAAAGAGGTCAAGCATCTGCTTTTTCACAAGACGTACATGTTCCTTTAAAAACAGGTGAGCAAGAATGGGCTTCACTTAAAATAATATAGCAATGGAAGCTTTCATATTTCTGTCCTGATTGCTTCCCTTTAGGAGCCTTGGTTTCCATGAAAACAACAGAGAATGTTAGCTAGGTATATAAAGGTGAGAAGCAATTAATTAAGCTGATATAATTCTGCAGTGCTGAGGGCAACATTGAGTCAACCTATGACACTGGACTGACCAGCCCATTAGAATAAACACTAAAGCCTCGTACACACGGGTCGACGATCGTATACAACAGGTCGTACGAATGACCGTTGTATGCTAAATCGACTGTTAGTACGCGCGATTAGAACAGCCGACGTACAGAAGTTGTACGAGCAGACTAGAAAACTTGGTAGTACCAACAAGCGGTCGTACGACCGTTGTATCGTGTGTAAAGAGCAGTTGGTACAACAAGTTGTATTGTGCAAAACACGCATGCTCAGAAATCATGAATGGCCGGACGCTAATTACATGCACCTGAACGTTCTCCTTATACGTTCATAACACGTCACTACGTTCAGCTTGGTCGTACGATCGTTTAGTGCATGTCAGTATGCAAAGTACAACAGCCAACATACGATTTGAGCCGTTCGGTCGTACGATCGTCGACCCGTGCGTATGAGGCTTTACTGATGCTTCTATATGCTGACTGATATTTAGTGTTTTTTTTTTTACCTTAAAGTGTATTTCCAGTTTTGCAGCCAAACTGGGATAACACCTACTTTCTATTTGTTACATCTTCCCATCAACATAGCCTGACCTAAAAAAAAGTAAAAAATTGCTGGTTACCTTTTTAGATGCTTTTTACTTCCATAATTTCCTTCCAGGCTCTCCCTGCTTTGTAATGTTAGGAGGGGGGCTGTGACATAAGGTTTAACCACTTTACCCCCTCCCCCTTCATGATCAGGCCATTTTTTGCGATATGGCACTGCGTTACTTTAACTGACAATTGCACGGGCGTGCAGCGCTGTAGCCAAATAGAATTGATGGCCTTTTCCCCACAAATAGAGTTTTCTTTTGGTGGTATTTGATCACCTCTGCAGTTTTTATTTCTTGCGCTAGAAACAAAAAAAAAAACAATATTTTTATTTTTTTCTGCTACAAAACACACCCAATGAAAAAATTAAAAAATCGAATTTCTTCATCAATTTAGGCCAAGATGTGTTCTGCTACATGTTTTTGGTAAAAAAAAGTAAGCGTATATTCATTGGTTTGCACAAAAGTTATAGCGTCTACAAACTATGGCAAATATTTATGGATTTTTTTAAAAAAATTATCATTTCTAGTAATGGCGGCGAACAGCAACTTATAGTGGGACTGAAATATTGCGGTAGACAAATCGGACACTAATTGACCCTTTTTGGGGACCACTGACATTATTACAGTGATCGGTGATAAAAATATGCACTCTCACTGTACTAATGACACTGTCAGGGAAGGGGTTAACATGAGGTTTGATCAAAGGGTTAAATATGTTCCTAGGGAGTGCTTTCTAACTGTGTGGGGGGTGCTTGTATTGTGGGAAGGCAGAGATCTGTGTTCCTGCTTAGCAGAAACACAGGATCACAGCCTTCCCTTGTCACAGTACAGCGATCTGCCTTGTTTAAATAGGCAGACCGCCATTCTGCCTCTGTCGGGAACGATCGGCGGGTCCCAGCAGACATCGGGTCAGCCAAACCCGCTGATTGGCTCCCACTGTGTCCAATCAGGGTGTTTGTATAGATCCGAGATTTTATGTAGGTTTCGTTGGATGAAGAGGTCTATGAGAGAGGTCTTGAAACAAAGTGATTTGAGGAAGCAGACATTAGAGACTAAGCTGGTTGCCTGGTGGATATGGAGGTGACAGTGTGACGGCAGATTATGGTTATCCAGATTCAGGGAGGGAGGAAGGGGCCTTCCTGATGACGTATCGAACAGTTGGCTAAATCTACACAGGCTGGATTTGGCCCAAGATGAGAAGGCTGGGAATTGTTGCGCCTGTGGAAACGGGATGACTGCATATATTGAGATAAATTGACATGCAGGGAGGTACTCGAAGTTTCCTCCCAAGTTCTCACCATGCTACTGCTGTATCACGAATGAGTAGATTTTGTTTCAGAATTGGCGGAATATTTCTGATTCCACAGTGCAACAATGCAGATATATCATAAGGGGTTTGTCATTTCTGACTCAAGAGCATAGTTTGAGTATCATAATGTCTTGGAGATCCAGTCTAAGCCCACCCTCAGTAGACATGCAAGCTTATCTACCCTTGTATCAGGTAAGTTAGCTCCTCCTTCATATTTGGGTGAGCATCCTTTCCAAAGGAAAACTGACAGAGCGGAGTGGAGACGTTGGATGTCTAAATGTTTAAGTAACGGGGTTGTTTGTAAGGGGTAGAGGAGTTTGGGAAAGCTGACCATTTTATAAAGGTAGCATCAACCCAGGAAGGAGAGGGGGAGTGAAGCCCATTGGTGTAATTCTTGTATATTTTTTGTATTGTGGGGTGGAAATTCAGGTGATAGATAGAAGAGGGGTTTTTTCCAAATTTGATACCTAGATAGGTGATGATGTGAGATTTAGCTAAGGGGAAAATTGATGAGGACGACCAGGAAGGTGAATGCAAATAAAATAGGGGTAGAATTTCACTTTTGGCAAAATTTATGTGCAGTCCCGAACACAGCCGGAACCAAGAGAAGGTTTCCTATATGAGGCGCATATCTTCAGGTGGGTTGTCAAAAAAAAAATAATATATTGTTCACAAAGAAAGTGGTTTTTAGTTTTTGTGAGCCTATTTGGATCCCACTAAGTTGGGGGTGTGCATTTTAGTAGAGGGTAAGCGGTTCCAATGCTAAGTTGAAGAGAAGTGGGGCGAGGGGACAGCCCTGTCTTGTATCCTTATGGAGACGGAATCTGTCAGAGACGTGGCCTGCGGCTACTACCATCGCTGAAGGTTCAGCATACATTGCATTGATGAGGTGGCAAAAGGAGCCTGAGAAGCTGAAGGCTGAGAGGACCTTTCTAAGCCATAGGAAGTTGACATTATCAAAAGCCTTCCCCGCGTCTAATGTAATGATTGCCGGATCTCTGACAGATCCTGCTCTAGCCATTTCCAAAACCATGAGGACTTTCCTAATGTTCGCTGTGCCAGATCTGCCTTGGGTGAAGTGCTGGGTGCAGAAGGGAGGGCATACGGGGGGCTAGTTTATTTGCTATTAATTTGGAGAGAATTTTGGAGTCTAGATTTAGCAGTGAAATTGGTCGGTATGAACCAGGGTCTAGGGGATCTTTGCCCTTCTTTGGGATGAGCTTGATGTGGGCCTGATGACCTATGGGTAGGTATGGGTTCCCGCCTAAAATGCCCTGATAGACAGCTTTAAGTGGGGATTATAATAGATACTGACATTTTATAGAAGTCAGAAGTGAAGCCATCTGGGCCTGGTGCTTTGCCCGATGATGGTGAGTTAATCGTGTTGGAGATTTCTAGGGTGGAGATGGGAGCATTGAGGTCTTAAGCCTCATACACACGGACGTTTTTTGATGCCGGCGTTTTCTGGCGTTTTTTGCAGCTCTCCATGTTAGTCAATGGCCCCATAAAAACGTCGGCGTTTTTGAGCTGTAGATGACGTCGGCGTTAGTGAGCTGAAACTAGAACCCACAGCCATCGCGTTCTGAGGCTGTAACATTTTGGCATTTTTTGACGCCGACGCCACAATACGCCACAATATGCCAACAAACGCCAACAAACGCCACCTATTATTATACTGGCGTTTTCCGGTGTTTTTTGACGCCAACGTTTTTAGGTTGAAAAATAGCAGAGGGATGATTTTTAAAAAAAAACGCCTATTGACGTCGCAGCTCACTAACGCTCAAAAACGCCGATGCATAACGCCGAAAAACGCCGACTTTTTTTCCTTGACGTCGGGCCTGACGTTTTGTTTATTTTTTTAGAAACGTCCGTGTGTATGAGGCCTTATAGTTGTGGTTGGGAGATATTAGGTAGGATAACTTTTTGTAGAAAGGCTGTGGCTTTTTCCTCGTCAATGGGATCTGGACTATAACGGGAAGCATAAGTCTTTAAGGATGTTGTTGATTTGTTTGGGGGAGGATGTGATGTTACCCGACTTTTCTTTAAGAGCAGCTATGTGGGTTGGAGTGTAGGGGCCTCTGCATAGGCGAGAAAGTAGTTTCCCCGGTTTATTTCCAAACTTGTGGAATTTGAGTTCCTGAAAAGATTGGTGAATTTTTTCCTGGGTTCCTGCCCACATATCAAACTTATCTTTCGCTGCATGCCAGACCTCCCTGTTGAGATGAGAGTTGTCGGTAGACATGGTGGCATGTGGTATGCGGAGTTTCTCATTTGAGGCTTCATATTCTGCTGACTTTCTTTTTAAATGCTGAGGCATAGGAAATAATTTTGCCTCTTAAAACTGATTTGCCGGTTTCCCAAAATAAATTAAGGTTGTCTAAGTGAGCCCCGTTCGTGACTGAGAAGTCCGCCCAGGTGTCAGCTAGTGTTTGCTTGAGTATCATCTTTGGCTAAATATGTAGGGAATCTCCATATTCTGGGATTGTTCTGCGGTGAGAAGCCAGTGATATGTAGAGAGATCGGGCCGTGGTCGGATATTACTATGTCATGTATGCTCGGGTCTTTGGCGAACATAAGCATATGAGAGTTCAAAAAGAAGTAATCTATTATGGAGAGGGAGTTGTGCGGGGGTGAAAAGGAGAAGTCCCTGCCTTCTGGATGCACCCGTCTCCAGATATCTGTAAGATGGAGGCTATCTGACCAATGTGCTAGGAGAGAGGGTGTTTTATTTATCTTAGAGGTAGTACGTGTTAAATCTTTCAGTCTGTCCTCTAGTGTGGACATCACTGAATTGAAATCGCCTGTTATAACATGTGGTGAATATGTGGAGCAACGTGCGCTGTGAGTGTCTAAAAGAACTGTTGGGTTGGTGAGTTTGGGGCATGTTTGGGGAACCGATGTCAGTGCCCATTCTTTGTTATGGGATTTGAGCCTAACTGTGAGTATACAGCCTTTGTCATCTATGTGGGAAGACAATATCTCGCACAGGGTGTTCTTATTAATTAGGAGAAGAACTCCTGCTTTGCCTTTTACTGATGGGGAGCATACTACTTGGCCTACCCAAAGTTTGCACATTCTATTGGTGTATGCTATTTATGTGAGTCTCCTGAAGGACTGCAATGTCGACCATAAGGTGTTTTAGGTGCCGAAGGATTGACATCCTTTTATTAGGTGATTTGAGTCCCTTCGCATTACACGAAATAACTTTCAGGAAGGTGACAATATGTGGGGATATCATTTGACGTTTGGAGGATGACTAGTATGTGTAGGGAGGTATGATGTGAGCTTGGAGCAAGGATTAGTGTGTATAATTTTTTGAGCTATGGTTAGTGGGGGGAGAGGAGGAACAAAATGGGTAGACTGAAACTGGACCACCTTGACATGAAAAAGTTAACTTAGCAATAAACATAAACACTTTGCTTTTTTCCTCATATGAAACTCCCTACTTTGAACAGCATTACCGAGAGATGCTATTTTGCTCACTAAAGGGAGGTGCGCGAGCCCCTATTCCAGCTGGTCTCAGGAGTCAAGATATGAGGAATTTTTTGCTTCCCAGGACTGATCTACTTGCGAGCAAGGAGTCATGACTCAATAAGGCTGTGAGAAGCCGGCTAATCAAGGTTAAACCAGTATAACAACAAAAGAATTAAATCAAAAACAGATAGCTTATTATTATGAACTCTTTTTCCAGGAAGCATAGTATCATATATGCAGGGATCGAGAGAGCAAAATTGAACGAGCAAGTTATTGTGAGGTGTGGTAATACATCACCCAAGTGTGAAATGCAATTTGTGTTTCTAGATTAGTCCCATCTGTTGGTAATCGAGGAGTCGGTGAGCCCAAGTTTCTTTGAAGAATCCTTCCTTGGGCTGCGCTGGTTTCTTAATGTTCCCTGACTCTGGCTATCCGGTGGGGGGATGTGTCCATCGGAAGGTGTAGATAAGATTGGAGGTAGTATTTTGCCTCATCTGGTGAGTTGAAAGCTTTTGGGTCTCCTGATGGAGTTGAGAAGCGGAGAGCCGCCAGGTATGCCACTGAGAATTTAATGTCTTTCTGGTATAATGCTGAACAGATTGGCTGGAAGGTTTTTGCATTTTTTGGATACTTCTTGCGAGTAGTCCGCAAACAGGAGCAGTTTGTTCCCATCCAGCTGCAGGGCCTTGGAGTTGCGAAAAGATTTAAGTAGGTTAACTCTGTCAGCATAGTTAAGATAGCGTACTATCACAGGCTTGGGAGTGTGTCTATCATTTGATGGTGCCCCCAAGCGGTGGGCTCTCTCTACTGTACCGAGGGAGGACAGGCCTAGCGCATGTGGAATGCATGTGGTACATATATCCATGAGAGAGTCAGCATTACAAGATTCGGGAAGGCTTATTACCCTGAGATTGTTCCTTTGGGAACGATTCTCTAAATCATCGAGTTTATCGAAGATAATTTGCTGAGCTTGCTAGTGTTCTTTATCGTTTGTAAAAGAAGCTTGCACCTCATCCTCAATCTCTGAGACATGGCTTTCCAATTTTGAGAGCCGTTTGCCATGTTCTCCTAGCTCCCTGCTTATTTGTGTCATGCCAGCAGCTATAGCTCTGTCCACAGCTGCTGTTATGTTGGGCAAGAGCAGCGCTGCGACTGCCTGGGATAGTCCTGCATACTGGTCCTCGGCTTGAGCGAGGGGGAGGCTTGTGGCTGGAGAGAGGATATGGCTGGCTGCATTGGCGTCCCTCATGGAGGCTCCGTTGGCCATATTGGCTGCAAGCAGTCCATGTGCGGAGGCCTCCGTGTGTTGGTGAGAAGCCATTCCTGGGGGACCATGGAGGACAAACTTGACCATTGGGTTGCTGGATGCTGTGAGACGCTGGGTGGGTGTATCACTCACCTTCCGCGGGTGAGAAACGCCGGATTTATAAGCCGTTGCGACGGAGCCGCCGTTCCTTGCTCCCTTCACAACAGGCGCCGTAACCGGAAGTCAGGAAACCTGTTCTAGTTAGTATCCCTTTGTTAAGCTAATTTTATGCTAATGCCAGCAGTATTTTCTTGTTCCTCTCTCCTTCTATGGTGTCAAGCTAAACCTTTTTTTGTGTCTGTTTGTTTGTGTCCTGTTGGAGAGATGCCTTTCACATCCTGTCCCAAAGAGAAAGTAGGAAGTAAGAGGAAATCCTCTCCTAGACAATTGTCATCAGAACATGTTTACCCACTGGAAGATTTTCCCTCTATTCCCGTTCCTGTGACTATACATCGAGACTATACTAGTGTAGGCATGGAACTTTTAAGGCACAGCATGTTTTTGTAAAATATAGCATTTATTCAAAATTTGCTTAAAACTGAACAATATTCCATCTTCAATTCACATTACAGTAAACTACAATAAAATAAAGATACATAAAACCAATCAATCTCAATACTGCAGTAATTATGCATATGGTATTCTTTACAGCTCAACGCATTTCTCGGACATAGTTCTCTTCATCAGGAGATATCAGTATAGACTTTCTATAAGTGTTATCTAAATAGAACGACAGATTATCAATAATTGCATTATAAGAGACTTTCAGTATCACAATTTATATTGCAATCTCCCTGATAGACAAGAGCAGGGAAACAGGGAATGGGGAAGCTATGGAAAGAAAAAGGGGGGGGAGGGGATAAAGGGGATAAGAGGGACAGGGGAAAGGGACGACTTCGGGGGGACACCCAAAAGCCAGAGAGGGGACCCCTAAGCACACACACACCCGTGAGAGTCCCAAAGTACCCTCTCCTTCTCCTCCTCCTCCAACCTCCTCCGTAGAGTATGGATATTTGTTATAATGAATTGATTCATTTTATTGTTTAATTGTTTCGTTTTCTGGTAATTCAATATTTATGTATGTATGTATATATATATATATATATATATTCGTGATAACGATTCGTAGTTCTGAAAATCGTTTGTTTATTGAATCCATTAACACACACAATGACAATATACAGACTGATTTTACTGTTGTGGGTTTAGTAACACTTTGAGCCTGGGTCACACTGCTGCGGGATAAAAAATAGTGCGAGTTCGGCTGAACTCGCATGATTTCATTCCCGCATGTCATCCCAACGATTTCAGAGACATCTGTGCGGCCGAATAAAGAACTTAAATCCGAGGCGAGTAGCGTAACATATCCTATATGCAAAAGAGGATTACCCAACAGGGGAATAGTAGGTCTCCAGACAAAACTACGTGGCTTGTTCACTAATGCCAGGAGTCTGGCAGACAAGATGGGAGAACTAGAGTTACTACTGTACGAGGAGGAATTAGACTTTGTGGGAATTTCGGAGACTTTGTTCAACAGCTCTCATGATTGGCTGGCTACCATTCAGGGGTATTCCCTATATCACAGGGACAGGGTGGGCAAAAAAGAGGGAGGGGTATGCCTGTATATAAAAAAATGACATTTGGAATAGCGGCTAGGATGGGAAGTGTTATTATAATGGGGGATTTTAATTACCCAGATATTGACTGGGAGGAAGGTACTGCACATTCAGCTAAGTCTCGCCATTTCCTAAACGTCCTGCAGGACATTTTCATGGGTCAAATAGTAAATGCACCAACAAGAGAAAAAGCATTATTAGACCTTCTGATCACTAACAACACAGACCTGATCACAGACATGGAAGTAAGGGGCAATCTAGGAAATAGCGATCACAGGACAATTAGTTTCAGTATAAATTACACAAATAAGAAACATAAGGGGAATACAAAGATGCTGAATTTTAAGAGAGCCGACTTCCATAAACTACGCTCCATGCTGGAAGATATTAGCTGGGATAAAATTCTAGGAACAATGAATGCGGAGGAAAAATGGGAGTGCTTCAAGAACACACTAAACAAAGGTATTAGCCAGTGTATCCCAACGAGGAATAAATTTAAAAGGGCTAACCAAAGACCAGGTGTAAAGGCACACATAAAAGCAAAGGAGAAGGCCTTCAAAAAATACAAGACTGAGGGGACCATATCAGATTTTCATATCTATAAAACACGCAATAAGGAATGCAAAGGGGCAATCAGAGCAGCTAAGATAGAACATGAAAGACACATAGCAGAGGAGAGTAAAAGGAATCCCAAGAAATTCTTTAAGTATATAAACAGCAAGAGAGGGAGGTCAGATCATGTTGGCCCCATAAAGAATGATGAAGGTAATCTGGTTGCAAAGGATGGAGAAATGGCAAAGGTGTTAAACTCATTTTTCTCCTCAGTATTCACGAAGGAAACCGGGGGCTCAATTATTCAGAACTACAATGCTGATCCTCACGGCACGTCACAGGAAACACCCTCATGGCTGACTGAGGACAAAATCAGAAATAGGCTTGAAAAACTGAACACTAATAAGTCACCGGGACCAGATGGCTTACACCCGAGGGTCCTTAAGGAACTTAGCCAAGTTATTTCCAGACCCTTGTACCTAATCTTTAAGAGCAGTTTTCTGACTGGTATGATACCAGCTGATTGGAAGAAAGCCAATGTAGTACCAATATATAAAAAAGGTCCAAGATATAGCCCTGGGAATTACAGACCAGTTAGCTTAACATCAATAATTGGCAAGCTCTTGGAGGGAATAATAAGGGATTATATACAAGTTTATTGTAACGAGAACGGTATCATTAGTGGTAATCAGCATGGGTTCATGAAGGATCGTTCTTGCCAAACCAATCTATTAACCTTCTATGAAGAGGTGAGCTGCCATCTAGATAAGGGAAGGCCAGTAGACGTGGTGTACCTGGATTTTGCGAAAGCATTTGATACAGTTCCCCATAAACATTTACTGTACAAACTAAGGTCCCTCAACATGGATCAAGGGGTGAGCACCTGGATTGAAAATCGGCTACAAGTGTGAGTCCAGAGGGTGGTGATAAATGGGGAGTACTCAGAATGGTCTGGTGTAGAAAGTGGAGTTCCCAAAGGTTCTGTCCTGGGACCAATCCTATTCAATTTATTCATAAACAATTTGGAGGACGGGGTGAAGAGCTCAATCTCAATATTTGCGGATGATACCAAGCTAAGCAGAGCAATAGACTCTCCACAGGATGTGGAAACCTTGCAAGAAGATCTGAATAAATTAATGGGGTGGGCAGAGAAGTGGCAGATGAGATTTAACGTAGAAAAATTTAAGGTAATGTATTTGGGTGCCAAGAACAAAAAAGCAAACTACTCACTAGGGGGAGAGCCTCTGGGGGAATCTAGAATGGAAAAAGACCTAGGGGTCCTGGTGGAGAACAGGCTCAGCGGTGGCATGCAATGCCAAGCTGCTGCAAACAAAGCTAACAAAGTGTTGGCATGCGTCAGGATAGGGATCAACTCCAGGGATAAACCAATAATTCTCCCACTATACAAATCCCCGGTGATGCCGCACCTGGAATATGCCGTCCAGTTCTGGGCACCAGTCCTCAGGAAGGATGTCCTGGTATTGAAAAGGGTACAGAGAAGGGCCACAAAGCTTATTAAGGGATTGGAGGACCTAAGTTATGAGGAAAGATTACAAACACTGAACTTATTCTCTCTGGAGAAGAGACCCTTGAGAGGGGATATGACTTCAATGTATAAATACTGTACTGGTGACCCCACAATAGGTACAAAACTATTCCGGGCAAGGGAGTACACAAAGACACGAGGCCATTCACTAAAAATGGAAGAAACGTGGTTCTTTACGGTGAGAGCAGTGAGGATGTGGAATTCTCTTCCACAAGCAGTAGTCTCTGCTGGGAGTCTAGAAAATTTCAAAAAACGATTACATGCACACCTAAGGGACCACAACATTGCGGGGTATACATTTTAATACTGATATTAAAAACACACACATAGGTTGGACTTGATGGACTTGTGTCTTTTTTCAGCCTCGTTTACTGTGTAACTATGTAATTTGTAGCCCAAAAAAAGAAAGCTATGCTGGTTGAGAAAAAATAATAAATGATTTAGTTTGGGTACAACGTCGCACGACCGCCCAATTGTCATTAAAAATGCAACAGCGCTGAAAGCTGAAAATTGGTCTGGTAGGAAAGTCTTCTAAGTGCCTGGTATTGAAGTGGTTTAACTACATTGCTTACCACAATGGGACGAGGGATGAGCTCAGTGTTCGGACAATCAATTGAATGGAAATTACTTAGAGCGTTGAGCGTGGACCAATGTGACAGCTTCTGGCAGTCAATGGTTGCTAAGGAAGCAGCAGGTGCTTGTGCCCTCCCCGTCCCTACCAACCACTGACATCACTCGGCCTATTCATTTTCATTGCCAGGACACATATGAATTACATAGGATGTTCTGAGGCTGATTTAATGCAGATGAGGCACCAAGTGAATTTAATTACCACCTTAATCAGCCACAGAACAACCTGTGTAATTCATATGTGTCCTGGATTAAAGGGATGAGGTGGCAACCCTAGTTTGGAGCCAGTGAGTACTGTGATGTTATGGGCAGTGGAGATGGGCAGCTGCAGCCAGGAGTGCTGGCAGGGCCTGAAGAGGACTGACTGGGATCAGTAGTCAACTAAGGATAGCTACACTATAGGGGCCCGCGGTCCCTGCCTGTAATGGGCGTTCCTGCTAAGCCCTGGCTGGAGACAGTGTCAGGCCTAACCATGTGCTAGTTGTTCCTGAGGAGAAGTGATGTGCTGGAGAGAGAGAAAGAGGAAGTAATAGTCTGCAGACAAGTTTCTGCTGGAGGAGACTGAGGACGTGTGTACAAAGTGTGTACGTAATTTGTCCCAACCAAGCTTTTTCAATTTACTGGGCATCCCATAAATTCCCTACCCTATCCAAGTTCAATTCCCCAATAAAAATACAAAAAAACAAGCACATGGACTGTTCATTTTCTCCAAGGTGATTGGGAAGTGAATGCCGGGCTGGGCAGGGTGACAGGTGGACCACAATGCTCAGCAGCCCCTATGGGGGTACCGCTGCACCAATATAGAGTGCAGCCATAGAGTTCCACTTTCAGTGACATTTTTATTACAGAATGATGGAAACATAAAAAGACATTTAATAATGAAGCTCCTTACCATCGTAGACAATGTCCACTGAAAATAAGAGAAGAGAAGACACAGAGTTAGCTTTGATCTTCCATTGATATAAAAGTTACTTTATACAGAGGAATGAGGATGTATCATGTGACCTGAGCCCCAGCAACCAATCAGATCTCAGCTCACCGTGGTCACATGATAGAAGATAGGATTTTTGTCAATGAGGTCCTTATGGTGTTCATAGCTCTGATTTGTTGTATAATCTGAGGACCATCTATATCAGTGGTGGTCACAGTTATGGAACTAGGGGGCCCCTGACATCACCAAAGGGCCACACATAATATTCAGCGGGCAGTCCTAGACTGGAGGCACATTATATGAGACTGCTATGATCTCTGCTATTACTCCCCTTTACACATCAATGCCCCCACATATTTGCTATGAACAGCCCGGTTCTTATATAGGCAAGGGTGGGGCCACCTAATTATGTAACCGGATGGCCCCGCCCTTTGCCTATATAAGAGCTGTGAAAGCGAAGAGAGAGCGCATACAGCGGGTCGCCTCCCAGGAGGCGGAAGCGGTTTAAATTTTATCTATTTTTTGGGTCCGTCGGGCGTCATGATTGATGGTGGATTTCCATCAAGGAAAACTTTTTTTATTTTTTAATTAAGGAATTGTCAAAAATTGTTTCCTGTGGTTCTTCCTTTTGGATACTTTTTTTGGTGAATTGGTACGGGTACGATATACCCAATACTCATTCACATGGGGGGGGGGATCTAGGGGCCCCCTTTTTTAAACGGGGCTTCCAGATTCCGATAAGCCCCCCACCTGCAGCCCCCGACAACCACAGCCCAGGATTGTCAGGAACAGGCCCTTGTCCCCATCAACACAGAGCCCCCCCTGCCCCAAAGCAGCCCCCCATGTTGAGGGCACGTGGCTTGGTATGGTTCAGGAGGGGGGGGCACTTGCTCATCCCCCCTCTTTTCTGGCCTGCCAGGCTGCATGCTTGGATAAGGGCCTGGTATGGATCTTAGGGGGATCCCACGCCTTTTTTTTTTTAACTTTGACTTTTTTTCTTTATTTTTTTACTGGCACTTTTATTTTTTATTCAGCTGTAAGCAGGAAACCCATTGACAGCTAATGACTCAATGACTTGTTAACCACTTCCCTCCCGGCGTATAGACAAATGACGTCCGGGCGGGGGGTTCATTATCCTAATTGGACGTCTATTGACGTCCTCAGGATAATCCGCGATCGCGTGCCCCTGGGGGTGCGCATCGCGGCGATCGGTGGTGCCGTGGGTCAGTCTGACCCACCGCATTACCGACCGAGGTAAAAGGCTTCCATCCGAAGCCTTTTACCATGTGATCAGCCGTGACCAATCACAGCTGATCACAGTGTAAATAGGAAGAGCCATTTATCGGCTTTCCCTCTGCTCAGGTCTGCAGACCTGAGCAGCGGAGAGACGATTGGCTGCTCTCCTGACAGGGGGGGGGCTGCGCTGAACATTTATAAGCGCAGCCACCCTCTGGATCACCCCACTGGACCACCAGGGAACCGGACCAGGACCACCAGGGTGCCCCCCCCGGACATCGCAAAGAGGCCACCCAGGACCACCAGGGAAGGAAAACAAAGGCTGCCCAGGACCACCAGGGAGCCCCCACTAGACCACCAGGTAAGGGCAATATAGTGCACTGTAGGGATGGCACTGTACCCATGAATGATGCCTGCCAGTGCCATCCCTAACAGTGCTTGTTGCACCAGTGCCCACCACTGCCACCTATTAGTGCCGACCTGTGCCACCTATCAGTGCCCATCAGTGCCCAGTGCCACTTTTCAGTGCCGCCTATGAGTGTCCATCAGTGCCGCATATCAGTGCCACGTATCAGTGCCCATCAGTGTTGCTTGTCAGTGCCGCCCATCAGTGCTGCATATGTGCCCCATCAGTGCAACCTTACCAATGCCACCTCATCAGTGCCAATCTGTACTGCCTCATCAGTGCCCGTCAGTCTAGCCTCATCAGTGCCCATCAGTGTAGCCACATCAGTGCCCGTCAGTGAAGGAGAAAATGTACTTTATACAAAGTTTTGTGACAGAAACAAAGAAAAATGTTTGTTTTTTTTCAAAATTTTTGGACTTTTTTTTTTTATAGCGCAAAAAATAAAATGCGCAGAGGGGATCAAATACCTCCAAAAGAAAGCTCTATTTGTGGGAACAAAATGATAAAAAGTTTGTTTGGGTACAGCGTCGCACGAGCGCGCAATTCTCATTCAAATCGCAACAGCACTGAAAGCTGAAAATTGGTCTGGGCGGGAAGAGTTCTAAGGGCCCGGTATTGAAGTGGTTAAGGATGCAGCGGTCGGCTTCCCAGCCCACTGCTTAACAAATAACTTACAGTGCGCCCTGATTGGGCAAAGCTCAGGGCGCAGAATTCACTGTGGCAAACACCCTGCAATCTCAGGTGTTTGGTGAACAGCCAAACAGGCAAATGTTTGGCCTGAACTCATGCTTGGGCCGAACCATTTGCCCATCCCTTCTATGGAGGCTTCACACTCTGGCCATAGAGCCGTCCTTACACCGTGCCCTGCAGATCAGGTGAAGAAAACGGCGGCATTTTCCTTCAGAAGCAGAATAATAAAATTCTAGGGCAGGAAAAGAAGCTCTAGAGTGTGACTGGTCAACACAAACACGGA
>BLSH010493238.1:1015494-1033623 GCA_018402905.1 Glandirana rugosa
GACGTGGTCAAAAACGTGAGAGGTCGAAATCACTTAGTTGGGGTATCACAGATGTTTGATACCAATGCATGGCCGCAGGAACAAGCGCACATGCATAGGCTTGAATGGCCGACCAATAGGCTCACTTACTTGGCTGTCATGTGACAGCCAAGGAGCCGAAAAGAAAAAAAAAAGAGAGTCAATGTACCGGCGCCACCTGTAGGTGGGCGGGGTTGACTTTTTTTTTTTTCTCGTCTTTTGCCAGCGGGGAGGCGGCGCCCCAGCGCCCCTCCCACACCAGCCGCCGCTGTTTGAGGGTCAGTACATCAGGAATGATCAATTTTCAAATATATATACCATAGTTTGTAGACACTATGGGGTTGATTCACTAAAGCTGGAGAGTGCAAAAACTGGTGCAGCTGTGCATGCTAGCCAATCAGCTTCTAACCTCAGCTTGTTGAATCAAGCTTTGACAATAAAACCTTGAAGCTGATTGGTTTCTGTGTGGAGCTGCACCAAATTTTGCACTTTCAAGCTTAAGTAAATCAACCCCATAACTGTCAGACAAAGCAAATGTATGAAAAAATGTGATTTTATTGGATATGTTTTATAACAGATAAAAAAGTGGGGTGATTCCACGCATATGGCTGGTTTTGTTTTTATTATGAGAACTGCTACCCCTACTAATGCAACTACCTATATAGAATCTAAGATACAAATTATTTGAGAGTAATAGGTATGGCATTGTTATATTAATTATGAGTGTGTGGTGCTCTTTAAATTGGGAAAAATAAAGAAGAAAATTGGAGAAAAAACGTTTGAATCTCTGCTGTTCTATTTAGATTTCACTTTAGTGTCTAAACCTCAGTGTTACCATAGCTTTTACAGAATATGTTCTATTATTGAATCATAAAGTGACAGGTGCTCTTAATATTCATAAATAAATAAATGAAATGATAAACTTAATAACAATTAATGTGCAAAATATACCCTGTGAACAATACTTTCAATTTAAAGTGACTAGTGCTCTTTAAATTAGGTAAATTAAGATGGATGTAAACCCTCACATATACCAAGTGAAATGAACAGCCTCAGATGATACACAGAGATTAAACAAATCCTCCTACATAAGTACCACATGTATATATGCTGTATTCACATGTATATACTGTTTAGAAAGTGCACATTCTGTTAGAATTTTCTCTTGCTGGTTCCCCTGTAGGAGGGGATTATTGCTAGACACTGTGAGACAGCAGATTGGAGGAAAGGCACCCCCCCCCTCTCCACAAATACAGAGGTTGCCTGTGAATCATGATGCAGTCTGTTAATCTATTTATAGCAGCCTCCTCCGACACACACTTCTATCTCCGGGTCCTGGAGAGCTTGTCAAAAGTTGATGGCTGATTACAGAGGAACAGAGCAGGACAGAGCTACAAGACGCAATGCTTTAAAGATAGATAAGAAAACACTACAGATATATGTGCCCAGCTCAAATTTCATGAATCGGGTTACATCCACCTTAACTCATATAAAAAAATGATTAATCAGTATGCCATGTGCCAGGTGCTCTTCATTTGTGTATCTATAATAGAAATAGTCCTTAAATGAATAACACAGAAATCATGTGACAGGTACTCTTCAATGGTGCAACAGAAAGTCGAAAATATTGGGGTTCTTTTTTCAAAATGTTCAGTCTTTTTTCACTTAGTTAGCAAAAACTAAAAAACCCAGTGGTGATCAATTACCACCAAAAGAAAGCTGTAGAGTCTTTTATATCCCTCAAATATTGTTTTCTTGGGATCATCAACCTTCACCTAATTGCCCTCACTGTAATATGCATATGGCCACATTAATTCATATCTTATGGCATTGTCCTAACCTATTTCAGTATTGAAAAGATATATTTTGAATTTTTTCCCAACTTTGTTCAATTCAATGGCTCCTGATCCTAAACTTGCCGTGATCCAGAATATTGGACATTATACTCTCAGAAATTTGTATTTACCTGTTTGCTATTTCTTGCTGTAAGTTGATTTCTCAACATTGGCTGTCTTCTAACCTGCCGACTTGTGTTCAGTGGTGCACGGCAGTAAATGCTGTGCTGGATAGAGAGCGACTTATTTATAAGAACAGGGATTGTATGAATACATTTAATAAGATCTGGTCTTCTTGGTTATCCTCTCTTTGCTTCTGTTGATAGTGTTGCTGCACTATGATGGGTCTATGGTGCACAACTTAAAGTGGTTGCAAACTCTGTTACACCACTTTAACCACCTCAATACTGGGCACGTAAACCCCGTTCCTGCCCAGGCCATTTTTTCAGCTTTCATGCAACACTGTACCCATATGAAATTTGCGTCCCTTTTTTCACACAAATAGAGCTTTCCTTTGGTGGTATTTAATCACTAGTGTTTTTTTTTTTTGTGCTATAAATAAAAAACGATTGAACATTTTGTGAAAAAATTCCTTTTTCTTTGTTTCTGTCATAACATTTTGCAAATTAGTAATTTTTCTTCATTCCTTTTTGGCCAAAATTTATACTGCTACATATCTTTGGTAAAAATAACCCAAATTAGTGTATATTATTTGGTCCTTGTGCAAGTTATAGAGTCTACAAGCTATGGTGCCAATCACTGAAAATTGATCCCACCTGATGTACTGATGGCCTATCTAATTTCTTGAGACACTAGGCTGGGTTCACACTATCCAACAAAAAAACGGTCCGACTTTGATCCTACACTGCTGTGCGATTTACGGTCCTACATGGGGTCAAAGTCGGACCGTTTGTCTGTGAACAGGGATCCGACTTTGATCCCGAAAATGCCAGGCACTTTGTGCTCTGGGGATCATGAAGGGGAACTCCACGCCAAATTTAAAAAAAGAACTGGCATGGGGTCCCCCTTCAGGAGCATACCAGGCCCTTTGGTCTGGTATGGATTTTAAGGGGAACCCCCACGTCGAAAAAACGGCGTGGGGTCCCCCCCAAAATCCATACCAGACCCTTATCCGAGCACGCAGCCCGGCAGTCCAGGAAAGGGGGTGGGGACAGGCGAGCCCCCCCTCCTGGACCATACCAGGCCACGTGCCCTCAACATGGGGAGTATGGGTGCTTTGGGGCAGGGGGGGCTCTGCGCCCCCACCCCAAAGCACCTTGTCCCCATGTTGATGGTTGTCGGGGTCTACGGGCGGGGACTTATCGAAATCTGGAAGCCCCCTTTAACAAGGGCACCCCCAGATGCCAGCCCCCCACCCTATGTAAATTAGTATGGGGTACATCTTACCCCTACTCATTTACTTGGAAAGAAATATGTACACAAAAAAACACACAGCTTTTTAAAATATTTTATTAAATCTGCTCCGGCGGTCTTCTCCCCTCTCTGGCTCTTCTTTCTTCGGCTCTTTTGTGGGGTCTTCCATTTTCTGAGGGGTCTTCTTTCTTCTCCTTCTCTGCGGCGTCTTCTGCTCTTTTGCTGGTCTTCTCCGCTGTCCTCTTCCCTCTCTTCTTCTTCTTCTTCCCATGTTGACACAACGCGATCTCCTTCACGAATGCCCTCTCTGCTGTGTGCTGTGTCTTATATTGGCATGGGGTGTGGCCACCAGATGACATCACCGGAGGCCCCGCCCCACATGATGTCACAGCTCCACCCCCAGGATGTGACCTCATATGGGGCGGGGCCTCCGGGTGATGTCATCTGGTGGCCACATCCCATGCCAATATAAGGCACAGCACAGAGCAGAGAGGGCATTCGTGAAGGAGATCCCGTCATGTCAACATGGGAAGAAGAAGAAGAAGAAGAAAGGGAAGAGGACAGCGGAGAAGACCGGAAAAAGAGCGGAAGATGCCGCAGAGGAGAAGAAAGAAGACCCCTCAGAAAATGGAAGACCCCACAGAAGAAAGAAGAGCCAGAGAGGGGAGAAGACCGCCGGAGCAGATTTAATAAAATATTTTAAAAAGCTGTGTGGTTTTTTGTGTACATATTTCTTTCCAGGTAAATGGGTAGGGGTACGATGTACCCCATACTCATTTACATAGGGAGGGGGGCTGGCATCTGGGGGCCCCCTTGTTAAAGGGGGCTTCCAGATTCCGATAAGTCCCCGCCCGCAGACCCCGACAACCACCGGCCAGGGTTGTCGGGAAGAGGCCCTTGTCCTCATCAACATGGGGACAAGGTGCTTTGGGGTGGGGGGCGCAGAGCCCCCCCTGCCCCAAAGCACCCATACTCCCCATGTTGAGGGCACGCGGCCTGGTATGGTCCAGGAGGGGGGGGGCGCATGCTCGTCCCAACCCCCTTTGCTGGCCTTCCGGGCTGCGTGCTCGGATAAGGGTCTGGTATGGATTTTGGGGGGGACCCCACGCTGTTTTTTCGGCATGGGGTTCCCCTTAAAATCCACCAGACCAAAGGGCCTGGTATGCTCCTGGAGGGGGACCCCATGCCAGTTTTTAAAAAAAAAATATGGTGTGGAGTTCCCCTTCAAGATCCCTAGAGCACAAGTCGCATGCCAAAGTCGGATCAGTGAAGACACTGATACGACTTTGATCCGACTTCAATGCCTTTCAATGGGCTGAAGTAGGATCAAAGTCGGACAAAAGTAGTACAGGAACCTTTTTCAAAGTCGGTCCGACTTTGAAAAACACATGTCGGAGCAGTTAAGACGGCTCTCATAGGGAATCATTGTTTTTGTGACGTAATGCAACTTGTGCTCTTCATGTCGTTCCGAGAATCGGACTTGTGTGAACCCAGCCTAACAAGTCAGGAAAGTACAAATACCCCCCAAATGACCCGTTTTTGGAAAGTAGACATTCCAAGGTATTCAGTAAGTTGCATGGTGAGTTCTTTGAAGTTGTCTTTTTTTTCCCACAATTCTCTGCAAAATGAAGATTATTATTATTATTATTATTTTTTTTTTACACAATTGTCATATTAACAAGTTATTTCTCACACATGGCATATGCATACTTGCAACTACACCCCAAAACACATTCTGCTACTCCTCCTGAGTATGGCGATATCACGTCTGAGACTTTTTCTCAGCCTGGCCACATACAGAGGCCCAAAATGCAGGGAGCACCATCAGGTATTCTAGGGACATAAATTACACATCTAATGTCATGACGACCTATCATATTTTTGAAGGCCCTGGAGCACCATAACAATGGAATTGCCCACAAAATGACCCCATTTTAGAAAGCAAACACCCCAGTGTATAATCTATGAGGCATAGTGAGTCTTTTGAACGGTTCATTTTTTTTCAAAAGTCTTTGTAAAATGTGGGAAAAAAATTAAAACACATTTTTTAAAACAAAGTTGTCCATTTATAAGATATTTCCAACACATAGCATGTACATAACAAAAATGACACCCCAAAATACATTCTGCTATTCCTCCTGAGTATGGTGATACCAAATGTGTGAGGCATTTATACAGCCTGGCCTCATATAGAGGCCCAACAGTGAATTAGCACCTTCAGGCGTTCTACGAGCATAAATTACACATCTCATTTCTCAACCACCTACTACAGTTTTGAAGGTCTTGGAGCACCAGGACAGTGGCGATGCCCACAAAATGATCCTATTTTGGAAAGCAAACACTCCAACGTATAATCTATGAGGCATAGTGAGTCTTTTGAACATGTCATTTTTTTCCAGAAGTTTTTGGAATATGTGGGAAAAAAATGAAAATGCATTTTTTTTACACAAAGTTTGTCCATTTATAAGATATTTCGAAAGCATAGCATGTACATAGCAAAAATGACACCCCAAAATACATTCTGCTACTCCTCCTAAGTATGGTGATACCAGGTGTGTGAGACTTTTACAGGTGATGTTTACTGATAGGTGATGACGGTCACTGACAGGTGATTGGCGATGGTAACTGATGGGTGACTGGCGGGGGTCACTGATTGGTGATGGTGTCTGGTGGTGGTCATTGATGGGTGACGGGTGACTGGTGATGATCACTGATGGGTGACGAGTGACTGGCGGTGGTCACTGATGGGTGACGGGTGACTGGCGGTGATCACTGATGGGTGACAGGTGACTGGCGGTGGTCACTGATGGGTGACAGGTGTCTGGCGGTGGTCACTAATGGGTGACAGGTTTCTGGCGATGGTCACTGATGGGTGACGGGTGTCTGGAGGTGGTCACTGATGGGTGACGGGGGTCTGGCGGTGGTTACTGATGGATGACAGGTGTCTGGCGGTGGTCACTGATGATTGACTGGTGGTGGTCACTGATGGGTGATTGGCGGTGGTCACCTATGGGTGACGGGTGTCTGGTGGTGGTCACTGATGGGTGACAGGTGTCTGGCAGTGGTCACTGATGGGTGACTGGCGGGGGTCACTGATTGGTGACAGGTATCTGGCGGTGGTCACTCATGGGTGATGGGTGTCTGGCGGTGGTCACTGATGGGTGACCGGTGTCTGGTGGTGGTCACTGATGGGTGTCTCTCGGTGGTCACTGATGGGTTACGGGTGTCTGGCGGTGATCACTAATCGCTGACCGGTGTCTGGTGGTGGTCACTGATGGGTGTCTGGCGGTGGTCACTGATGGGTGACCGGTGACTAGCAGTGGTCACTGATGTGTGACTGGCGGTGGTCACTGATGGATGACAGGTGACTGGCGGTCACTGATGGGTGACTGGCGGTGGTCACTCATGGGTGATGGGTGTCTGGCGGTGGTCACTGATGGGTGTCTGGTGGTGGTCACTGATGGGTGATGGGTGTCTTTCGGTGGTCACTGATGGGTGACAGGTGTCTGGCAATGGTGACTGATGGGTGACCGGTATCTGGTGGTGGTCACTGATGGGTGATGGGTGTCTGGCGGTGGTCACTGATGGGTGACGGGTGACTGGCGGTGGTCAACAAGTTACCGCTCTGGGTTTACATTACATGTTATCGGCTGTCAGTCGATCAAAGCCAATCACATACAGCAGGTGTCTGGCGGTGGTCACTGATGGGTGACGGGTGTCTGGAGGTGGTCACTGATGGGTGACGGGGGTCTGGCGGTGGTCACTGATGGGTGACAGGTGTCTGGCGGTGGTCACTGATGAGTGACTGGTGGTGGTCACTGATGGGTGACTGGTGGTGGTCACTGATGGGTGAGTGGCGGTGGTCACTGATGGGTGAGTGGCGGTGGTCACTGATGGGTGAGTGGCGGTGGTCACTGATGGGTGACGGGTGTCTGGCGGTGGTCACTGATGGGTGACGGGTGTCTGGCGGTGGTCCCTCATGGGTGACTGGTGGGGGTCACTGATTGGTGATAGGTGTCTGGCGGTGGTCACTCATGGGTGATAGGTGTCTCTCGGTGGTCAATGATGGGTGACGGGTGTCTGGCGGTGGTCACTGATGGGTGACCGGTGTCTGGTGGTGGTCACTGATGGGTGTCTGTCGGTGGACACTGATGGGTGACGGGTGACTAGCGATGGTCACTGATAGGTGACGGGTGACTGGCAGTGGTCACTGATGGATGACAGGTGACTGGCGGTCACTGATGGGTGACTGGCGGTGGTCACTGATGGGTGACTGGCGGGGGGTCAATGATTGGTGATGGGTGTCTGGCGGTGGTCACTCATGGGTGATGGGTGTCTGGCGGTGGTCACTGATGAGTGACCGGTGTCTGGTGGTGGTCACTGATGGGTGATTGGTGTCTTTTGGTGGTCACTGATGGGTAACAGATGTCTGGCAATGGTCACTGATGGGTGACCGGTGTCTGGTGGTGGTCACTGATGGGTGTCTTACAGTGGTCACTGATGGGTGACGGGTGACTGGCAGTGGTCAGCAAGTTACCGTTCTGTGTTTACATGACATGTGATTGGCTGTGAGTAGGTCAAAGCCGATCACATACAACAGCCGCTAGCTTTACAGGTGTTGGTGACAGGCAGTGTTCCCTGGGAACACTCCGCCACCGACATGCTCGTGCGCATGCGCCATGCCAATGGGGGGAATTACCATTTGTGATCAGCCATGAATTCATCACAGCCGATCCCATGGTAAACAGCCAAGGCCAATGGCTGTTCACCCCCGTCGGTGACGAGCTGTGTCATATGACGTCCGCCCAGAACGAGAGCCACACCGCTCGGCTGTCATTTGACGGTGGGCGGGCAGCAAGTGGTTAACCTACAGGTAAGTCTACAATAAGGCTTACCTATAGGTACTGTGCATATCTCCTAACCACTTAAGGACCAAGCCTCTTTTTGAGATTCAGTGTTTACAAGTTAAAATCAGGGTTTTTGCTAGAAAATTACTTAAAACCCCCAAACATTATATTTTTTTTCTAACACCCTAGAGAATAAAATGGCGGTTGTTACAATACTTTATGTCACAACGTATTTGCGCAACGGTCTTACAAGTGCCTTTTTAAAAAAAAAAACTTTTTTGAGTTAAAAAATAGACAACCATAAAGTTAGCCCAATTTTTTCCCATATTGTGAAAGATAATGTTACGCAGAGTAAATTGACACTCAACATATTATGCTTCAAAATTGCACCCGCTCATGGAATGGCAACAAACTTTGGCACTTAAAAATTTCCATCGGCAACATTTAAAAATGTCTACATGTTACCAGTTTTGAGCTACAGAGGAGGTCTAGTGCTAAAATTATTGCTCTTGCTCTAACAATCGCGGCGATACCTCACATGTGTGGTTTGAGCACAGTTTTCATATGCGGGCGCGACTTACGTATGTGTTCGCTTCTGTGTGCGAGCTCGGCGGGACGGGGCGCTTTAAATTTATTTATTTTTTTATTATTTATTTTCCTTTTATTTTTTATTTTTACACTGTCCTTTTAAAAGAAAAAATGATCACTTTTATTCCTATTACAAGGAATGTAAACATTCCTTGTAATAGAAAAAGGCATGTCAGGTTAAATATGAGATCTGGGGTCAAAAAGATCTCAGATCTCATATTTACACTTAAATGCAATAAAATAAATAAATAAATGTGATTTGAAAAAAATAATAATAATTTTTCTCCTTAAAGAGCTATGGGCGGAAGTGATGTTTGACGTTGCTTCCGCCCTTCAATGCTATGGAGCCAAGTGGGCGGCATCAATCGGCTCACAGGCATTGAGGAGAGTGGACCCGATCGTCTCCGCTGCTACCGGCGGTTTCAGGTAACCGGCTACCATAGCAATGTTATTCAACGGCAAAGTACCGCCGTATAATGACGGCGGGCAGTCGAAAACTGGTTTTAAACTTGCACTGTTTAGGAGATATTCAGAGTGCATGCAGACGATGGCCTCATCACCACATGCGCTCTGAAGGTGCCGGACTTTCAGAGATCGTATCGGAAACGGCGACTCCCGCTCGCATACGCGGGAGTGATGCCATTGCAGCTCCGGCCACTCACAGTGCCAGAGCCCGCGAACCTGGAAGAAACACTCGGGGAAGATATCACCTGTCTCAGCGGTGAGCAGTCACCGCTAAAAGGACCTCGTTCTAAGGTAAGTATGCAATGCATACTAGCACATTATGCCATTGTCCTACAGGTTTTTTTTTATTCTTCAGGGGTTTACAACCACTTTAATTTAATTATGTTGTAATGTTAAACATTTCTCAGAGATAACTGCTATATACCGGAACAAATTATTGTTATTGTTACATTTATTTATCTATTTAAAATAATTTTATTTTATATTTATTTATTTTTAATTTTCTCTTTTTTTTCTGTATAGGTATTTGTGATGTGCTTTGTTTGTATATGTGTAAGAAAAAAAAAGAGAACTAAAGTAAACTAAAAAGTATTTGATTGAAAAAAAAAGCTCTATTTGTGTGAAAAAAAAATTAAATTTCCTTTGCATACAGAACTGCACAAATACCAGTTAAAGTAGCGCAGTGCTGAATAGCAAAAAAATGATCTGGTCATGAAGGGGGTAAAACCTTCCAGAGGTCATCAAGTAGTTAACAATAGCAATGTTATAAATTGGTGTCAATTTCCTATGTTTTTGGTTCAGTCCATACCTTCCTTAAGCCCCGTACACACGGGACGACGATCGTACGTACGATCGTCGCAAATCGTATGTTGGCTGTTGTATGTAGCATACTGACTGCACTACACGATCGTACGACCGCAGAAGAACGTTCAGGTGCATGTAATTAGCATCCGGCCGTTCCTGACTTTGGAGCATGCGTGTTTTGCACAATATAACTTTGTTGTACCAACAGCTCTGTACACACGATACAATGGTCGTATGAGAGCTTGTTGGTACGACCAAGTTTTCTAGTCTGCTCATACAACTCCCTTGTACGACCGTCGTATGTTCGACTGTTCAAATCGCGCATATGAACGATCGATTTCACATACAACGGTCGTGAGTACGACCTGTTGTATACAACCGTCGAACCGTGTGTATGGGGCTTTACTCTTCCGATTGTATACAAGCTCAGAGCTCCTGGACACAAAAAACATTCCATATGCAGAATTTCCCTGGGCTGATTCATGCTCTCCCATTGATTTGCTTGGTTTGAGCATCTGAAGTTTGCTTAGTAACCAAGCTGCATTGATTCTCTATGCTCAGGATGGAGTCTATGAAAAAAAAAATCCTCCCTGGTTTTACTAAATGACTTGAAATTACCAGTCTACTCAATACACTCAATTGAGAGCATGCTTGCTTTCCTTCCTAACAAATGTAATGGATACAAATGCAATATTGACTCTTTGAAATAAAGAGGAAACAAAATACTTACATCAATAAATAAACAAACTATTTTTGGTTTAAAGGGTCCCGCTAGCAAAAACTGGATGTGATGCTGGTCATTGAATCACCCACCAGCATCTGATATCTCTCTGAAAATTCTCAGTGTTACTAAACCCACAACAGTAAAACCAGTCTGTATATGCAGTAAAGCATGCTTGTTATACTCACTGTGGAACCTAAGGGGTTAATCCTCTGCATTGTGTAAAAAGGCTGATTGATCATGTCTTCTCCGATCCTCCCCTTCTTCCACTGTCCCCAAACCACGTCCCGATAGAACAGAACCTTGCAGTCAGGCTGCATATACTCAGT
Source organism: Glandirana rugosa (assembly GCA_018402905.1). Lineage (NCBI taxonomy): Eukaryota > Metazoa > Chordata > Amphibia > Anura > Ranidae > Glandirana > Glandirana rugosa. The sequence goes on from BLSH010493238.1 coordinate 1,026,476, forward strand.
TTGGTGCGTGTTGCTAGAGAGTTTTTTTTTTTCTTGGGAAAGTGCATGTGATTAGCACAGGGCCAATCAGCATTGTCCAGACAGAGGGTCAAGGGTCCTGCAGCCTCATAAGGCAGACAGAGGAGAATAAAAACTCCTCTTACAAGCCTTAACCAGATACTAACAGAATTCACAAGAATCCTCAACACCGTCTGGTAAGCAGCTCAACACATTGTTTTGTTTGGGGAGCACTGTGCTCCATCAGTTTTGTCATTCAGCACCACAGATCCTGCACACAAGTGTCTCTCATCACCGATTATGACGAAAAATACCTTAGTTGTTTATGGTGAATTCATAGGCGTGCGCACAGGGTGTGCCAGGTGTACCTGGAAACACCCTAATCACCCCGTGTGGCGCATATTCCCCCTGTTCAGACCCCTGATATTTCACCAAATAAAAAAAAAATCTCCTTTTTTCTGATTAAAAAAAATGAGAAAAATCATTTAAAAAAAATAGAATTGTAAAAAAATACCCAACTAACTCCAATTTCTACCCTTATGACACCATCCACTGCTCTACTGACACCATCAGTATAATACATGCACACACGCATTTGGTATGTGTTTGGGGTGCACACCCTAATGCCAATAGGCTGTGCCCACCTATTGGTGGACTGAGATATTTTTTCTTTCATTATATTCCTTGTTATCATTGCCACATTTTTTTAGCATTTAAATTCTCATGTTTGCTTTTATTCATTGAGGCTTTAGAGCTGCACTTTATTTGCACATTTATATTTGAGTTTTTGTATCTGGACTCTCAGTGCTAGCAGCTTTAGTTATATCATTTTTTTTTTCTAAGCACAGTGATTTTTTTCTTTTATTCTACCCGTTTATTCCTCCCCGGCCACTGCAGGCATTTCACACTACCAAGTCTGTGTACACCTGCTCCTCCTGCTGCATGCAGTGTCCTCTCCCAACGGCCTATGTGTCACTAGAATACAAATGAGCCAGCAGGACAAACCATTGGTGGCAGCAGGGGGGGACTGATGTCTGACCCACCCAAATGGTTAAATGCCTGCAGTGATTGGGAAACAGTGAAGTGGCAATGTGTCAAGACACAGAGCTGTAGTGACAGGGACACTTTAAGCTTATTTTATTTAGACAGAAAAGGATTTTGATCCCACTGTGCACCTGTTCATGGACATTTTTTATCATAACTATGTGTTTATACAATTTCTGTACATTTCCTGTAACAGCCGAGCATGAGACAAAGTCACTGTCATAACACTGTCAGGCTAACTGACAAGATTATAAAGGAAACATGCCGTTCTTGTAATTTAAAGAGAAGAAAATTCTAGCACCATAGAGAATGCTGATAATATTCCTTGAATGATAGAAGACATTCTTGGGCACTTGAATTGAGTATTATCTTTTATTGCATTGTATATAAAAATATAAATACAATATTATAATGGCAACAGTCAAACATGAACATTTTACATTTTAGCTTAGCGTTGTGGGGCGCAGGTTTTTATCCCAGCATTCATTTTGTGTGTCTGGCTGTACAGATACCTAAATCTCTAGCATTGCCAGTTATTTATCGTTTGACTAGGGCAAAATTGGAAGTTTCCTTACATTGAAATTTTGGTAAAAATCAGGACATTTTGGCAACATTGTGCATTTGGTGATCACATTACTTTATCACATGGCCAGTGCCAGATTTATAAAGGGGCAAAAGGGGCAATTGCCCTGGGCCCCCCTGCTAGAGCCCCCCCCCCCCCCCGCAAGGGGGAGCCTTAGACTTCCTTTATTTAAAAAATGCAATAGTTATCAAAATTTGTTTTATTATTCCAAAAATTAACAAAGTGTGTGTGGGTGTTAGGATAGGGAGCAGTTGAAGCTCCAGTCCCCATAACAGATTTCTTTAAAAAAGCTCCCCTGTGATCTTTTTTATTTTAATATTTACATTAGACAACTTTTACAACTGTATTTATTCAGGTTATTTTTAAATATTTAAGGCTGGGTTCACACTATGTGCGTCCATGGGGCACAGCAGGGGGTCTGGTGTGTCCCCGTTCTCCATTTCAGGTGCGAATTAGGTCTGAATTTTTGCCTGAATTCGGACCTGAAACAGGGCCAAAGGTGCACAGGACCCTTCTGCTGTGCGCTCCACGGCCGCCCCGGAAATGTTGGAACCGGTTCCATTGAGAGCCGGTCACAGTCTACTGTCATGCGAACCCGCATCCAATTTGCGTCATTGTGGACCCAGCCTTAATCTTTCCCTGATCTCAGAAGCAGGCAGGGGGCCATCTAGGATGTGGGCGTCTGAAGCCCGCTTGTGTCTATTTCCGGGATTTGGTGCAGCTGGCTACCCAGCGTGCACCTCCCAATCTCGCGCCTGCATAGTAATGACACTGCGTAGCGCATTTTGTTCAGAACAGGTTGTCATAGCAATGTTGGTGGAAGTACCCGCCCCATTGTTATGGCAACCTGTCAATCACATTCTAACCCGGAGAATGCCCATTGACTTCTGGGATTGATGACACTTATATCCCAGGAGCCAATGGGTGGGAGGATATTACATACCTTGCCGTGGCGAGGAAGGACACAAGTGGACCCTATAAGGTACTAACACTTTACAAAAAAACCTTCCAAACATTAATAACATAGCGATGAGCAACAGGTGCACAAAGTTAAAAAAATAGGGTGCAACCCCACTTTAAGGGCCAGTTCACACCACATGCAGTCCAGTACGTTTTTATTCTGCATCAAAAATGCATGGAAAGTAGGTTATATGGTTTCCAATGGCATAGTTCACACCAGTGCAGTCAGTTCCAGCTCCAGAAAAAAAAAGTAGAACATGCTGCATTTTTCATGCACTGAACTGTATTGGAACGCGGTAAAATGCATCAAAAACGTACCGGAACGCACCTACATGCAACAAAAAACGCACTGGAATGCACCTACATGCACCAAAAACGCACTGGAATGCACCTACATGCACCAAAAACGCACCTACATGCACCAAAAATGCACTGGAATGCACCTACATGCACCAAAAACGCACCTACATGCACCAAAAATGCACTGGAATGCACCTACATGCACCAAAAACGCACTGGAATGCACATGTCTTAATAAAAAAAGGGGGAAAAATGGCATTAGACTGCATCAAAAATGCATCAAAAACGCACCGGAACGGACCGGAAACGTGTCAAAAACGCGCATGCAGAAAAGCATCCGGAACGCATACGGACTGCATTTCTATGGTATGAACTGGCCCTAAGCCTGACTTCAGAGGCAAAGAAAGGGATTAGGGCTTCTGGCAGATATTTTACATTTGAATTTCTCATATTATTTTACTATTTGAGATGTTTGTTTTATCATGACTGTGTTGTGGAATTTATTGCCTTTAGGAGAGACAACTGGGTGAGACAAGGGAAAAGTTTTATAAATGTTGGAAAGTGCCAGGCAACAGCCCCGACCCCATCATGTGGGAGTGAAGTTGATGACCAGCACTGATTTATCACAGTGAAAAATAGAGAGAAGCTCACTCCCCTGCTTGACCCTGATTGGTTCAAGGGATGAATCCTACACTCCCAAATCTTGAATAGGGTAAAACTTTGTTAGCAAGTTGTACCCAAATTACAAGATTGGTCAAATTCAGGACAGGTTTGTGGGGTTTATCATTCGTTCACTTTTTTATTTGTCATATATTTGAATTTCTATGTAAAGGGGGCCCCCCAACTTGAAGTGCCCTGGGCCCCCAAAAGTCTAAATCTGGCACTGCAGATGGCTTTGTTGATAAACAAAGCCATGTCATGCAGTGGCAGGGTGTCATAGCTATAAGTAGGGTGTTCTCCAAACTTTGATTGACTGTGATTTCACCAAGCAGTTTTGTCTATGCCACTGTGCTTCTATCAGTTCGTTTCATGGTGACTACGGTGCTGCTCATGTTTCTCCTAGCTTGAGAGGAAACTGTACCTAGGAACCTGCAGATAAGCCTCTCCTAATCAAGGAGGCAATTCTGACATAAGGAAGCAAAATCAAACTAACCCAATGGATGCTCTATATACAAAGTCAATTAACTTGACAAACTAAATGAAGGCTTCCTATTTAGAATAATAAGCTGTCAGGTTAGTAAAACAGTGATATCCAAACCGATTCAATCATACAGTTTGTAGTGTACATAGATTTGATCTTTGTTTTATCTCATGGTTACTTTGAAATGGTGTAAATGTATCAATGCAATGCATGTTATCTCAGCTTGCAGGGCTTGGATTAATTGAAGGGGTTTACCAAAAATTTAAATATTGCAGAATATAGAGCCTGCCAATCAGCTTCCAGTTTTAATTATCAAAGTTTAACTGAACAAGCTGAAGTTAGAAGCTGATTGGCTATCATGCACAGCTGCACCAGATTGAGTGATTCAGTTTTATTAAACCTGCCCCTATGTTTCATGCTACAACAATGATGCTTGAAACATTCTGGGTCTGTTTATACCACAATATGCAATAACTCAATTTATGTCTTCACTGTGGTGTCATTCATTGTGAAGAAACTCTAATGCACGTGTATTGCAATGCAACCACAATAACGCACTCCAAATGCCAGGATGTGTGTGGTAGAGAGCCCATTCTACACATTGCATATTAGAAACCATGAGTTCTGCAAAACATTAATACCTGCATAGGATTATAAGGAGGGATGTCAGAACAAATTCAAGGCCGAATTCCGAACGATTTGTCAATCAAAAATGGAAAATTCGTGCATTTTGTAATCTGATGGTGCCACCATTAATTTCGAAATGCGACCAACCAAGCCTTCAGTTTAACCTCGTGTTGTGTCCGGGATCTTCTTTTCTTTCCAGATCACAGCTCATGCGCATTTCTTTTTTGATTATATTTCTCACATGATTCTCCCATCATTTGTTTGTTTTTAAAAAATTTCCAACATGCCACAATCACTCAAATGTTATTGGCCGCACGAAAATCGGCCATTGCTGAGGCCTCATTAATGGTCGAAAATCAAAAGATTTTCAAAAGTAAAATTGTTCAGAATTAAACAGTGTATGGCCAGTGTTAGACTAGCTACACAGATAGTAAACAGACTTTAGTTTCCTTTCAACCCTACCTGTCACATCCCCTATTTGTAATGTTATAATTATAAATATAGAAAAGACATAAATGATGCCACCATGATTATTTTCTTCTCTTTCTGCAATGTATCTGCTTGAATTAGAGAGATGAAGCACGGTCCATTAGCACCTTCTGAAAGAAACAGTAATGGCTAATGCATTAATTATTATTATTTCCATGGAGTTTAACTGACTTCAGCCTTGCAGAGAGAGATAACACTAAGCGCTTGTTTTGTCCACTGGCTGATTATGTCAGCAGCAAAGCTTGGATGAACAGAATCATTCAAACCTTGGTCCATGTGAAAAACATGTAGGACTGTCATGTCATTTATAACTGAAGCAACCACCTAACAATAAAATCTTATTTTTTCCTGCCATTGCGTCATTGGTTCTATTAGATACTAAGGCTGCTTTAGTGTAGGGTGACCAGACTTCCCCGGTTTCAGGGGACAGTCCCTGGATTGAGGACACTGTCCCCGGAGGAAGTCTGTCCCCGGTTTTGTCCCCGCTTTGCAGGGCTGGGGACATCTGGTCACCCTACTTTATATTTGCCTGGGCTGTGTCAATTCAGTGTGGTGGAGCCCCCCCGTCCTCGTTAAGTCCCGCCCCCGATTAGTCAGAGCGGAGATCTCCCGCTTACCCGGCTGTCAGTCGAAGTCCCGCCTGCTGGGCCAGCTCCTATGATAGGCAGCACACTGGTGACGTCTATCATAGGAGGCGGGACTTCGTATCAGGACAGCAGCTGTGTGGAGTAAACAGGAGATCCCCTCTCTGTATAATCTGTCTGCTCTCCTCTAGGTGAGGCTAAGCTAATGGGCACTGCACAGGCTGAGCTGATGGGCACTAAACAGGCTGAGCTGAGCTGATGGGCACTGAATAGGCTGAGCTGATGGGCACTAAACAGGCTGAGCTGATGGGCACTGGTGAAGCTGAGCTGGTGGGCACTCGTGAAGCTGAGCTGATGGCCACGGATGAGGCTTTATTGATGGCCATTGGTGAGGCTGCATTGATGGGCACTGGTGAGGCTTTATTGATGGGCATTGGTTAGGCTGCATTGATGGGCACTGATGAGGTTGTGCTGATGGGCACTGGTGAGGTTGCACTAATTGGCACTGATGAGGCTGCATTGATGGGCACTGGTGAGGCTGCATTGATGGACACTGGTGAGGTTGTGCTGATGGGCACTGATGAGGATGCGCTGATGGGCACTGATGAGGCTGAGCTGATGAGCACTGGTGCGTATAATGCACTCTTCAAATGTGCTTTAAAATGCGTGATTTTCCCTTTTATGAACAAGAAAATAATGATGATATGCGGTTGGGTTGGTCGAATAATACTATGGGGCTCGTATGAAATGATTTCCAGAAATAATGTATATATCATACAAACATTACATAAAAAAGAAAAATATGCTTATAAAATAATTTACTATTTGCCAATAATAAATAAAATATATATATATATATATATATATATGTCCCTGGATTTCATTTTAAAAATCTGGTCCCCTTACTTTAGTGTGCATAGTGAGATAGTATATTCTGAGCCTAAAATAAGGCCCCTTTCACATGGGCGCCTACGCTAAGCGGAATCCTTTTGCTCAGTGGGGGATCTCCTCAGTGATTCCCGCTAAGCAGGTGGATGACAGGTCAGTGTCTGCTCCGCTATGCATAGTAGACACGGACACAGTCCTGCTCTCCTCTATGGGGCAATCGGATGGAAACGGACCCGTGTCCATTTTGCTTGCGATGCCATCCGATCTGCCGGATGGATGGAAAATAAGGCCACCATCTGTCTGTTTCTGGTGGACAGGATCTGATCGGATGGCAGTGGGTGTCAGCAGACATGTGTCCGCTGACATCCGCCACTCCATAGACACAATGCAGGGACAAGGTCATCTAGAGCCCAGGGCTAACATGTCAAACTGCGCCCCCCTCTCCAGATGTATGAGCATTATGTGTCAGCAACCCCCCCCCCCAAAAAAAATTGAGCATTGATCCGCATGCTTGCCCCCTAAGCATAAATTCCCC
>BLSH010493238.1:1034134-1047823 GCA_018402905.1 Glandirana rugosa
AGCACTCCCCCCCCCCTAAATTTTCCCTACTAGAACAATTCTTACACCCTGCTGCCCCCCAAATTTCCCCTCCCAGCACAAATACTTTCCCATAATCTCCTTGTGGCACACCCTCCCCCCACCTCTCATGATACCACAGTGCCCAGGGCAGTGGTCCCTCCTGTCCACCCCTTGTCCTGGCCCTGTATAGAGGAGACTGGAGGGTCCGATCTGGCCCCCCTGAAAAACTGACGGGCGAGCCTGAACGGACAGCCCTATGGGCCTATGTCACAAGCCCATTGAAACATGCCTTGTGTGTGTATCTCTGATGCCCACGCAACCCCCCCCCCCAACCAGTGCAGTAAGAGGGTGGGCACTGTTGGCTTTTTTTGTTTGCTAGATTGACCACTGAGCACCACAGAAATCATAGTGTATAGGCTTCTATGGCTTATGGAATACATAGGCCTTTTTTCAAACAAGTACGTAGGGCCATATGGCATGAAGAAAGCATTTGTTTTTAATGCACAGAAGGAGGTACCTGGAAGTGACAAGTGTTTTATTTTTAAATGCTGCTTTATGAATTGAAATACCTCCTTAGGCCGGCCATATATGGTTCAAATCTCAGCTGGTTCAGCAGTAACTGGCCAAGATTTGAACCGTTAATGGCCAGGCTGAATGTACCAAGTAGTCAATCAACTGGGGTACAACTGGCCTGCCGGATTCTCTTACGATTACTACAGCCGCTAGCATTGGTCACTGTCTTCTCCCGGGCAGGGGATGGCTTTCCCCCGCCCGCCCCCGCCCACTGGCAGCAGACAATGGCCTAGGAGGAGGGATTCCCCTGTCAGCACTGTCTGTGTTGATGGGGGAATCGTGCAAATTTTTTTTCTGCAACCTGTGGCTGCAGAAAAGAAATTTGCACCATGTATGGCCTGCCATAGACTCAGGCTGTCTGGACAGTCTGATCACCTGCTGACTTCACACCATCCACAGACAGCTTAAAGTGGTTGTAAAGGCTGAAGGTTTTTTACCTTCTTGCATTCTATGCATGAAGGTAAAAAAACCTTCTTTGTTCAGTAGCCCCCCCAGCCCCCCTAATATTCACCTCAGACCCACGCGATCCAGCGATGTGCATGAGAGCCTCGGCTCTCCGGGGACTCTCCCTTCTCATTGGCTGAGTCAGCGGAAGACATTGGCTCCCACTGCTGTCAATTACAGCCAGTAAGCCAAAGAGGAGAGAGAGGGGGTGGGGCCAAGCTACGACTCTGTGTGTGGATGGACACACAGAGCCACGGTTCAGAAGCGAGCTTGCTTGGGTCCCCCCATTGCAAGCTGCTTGCTCTGGTGGGCACTCAGCAGGAGGCTGGGGGCAAGAGCGCTGGGAAACCTGAGAAGAGGAGGATCAGGGCTGCTCTGTGCAAAACCAGTGCACAGAGCAGATAACTACGACATGTTTGTTATTTATTTATTTTTTTCAATTAACCTTAACCACTTGCCAACCACCGACCACAGCCTGACGGCGACAAAGTGGCTCGATATCGCAAACCGCCGTCATATGGCGGCGGCTGCGATATCCCTCACTGTGAGCGCGTGAGCGCCGCCGGAGGTATGCTCGTGTGCTCACTGTGTTGGGGGGGGGGGCAGGGAGCAGGTAGGGCAGACTCGATCGCCACCGGCTGCCCACGATGCCCCCCCCCCCGCAGTGAAAGAATGGAGGTCCGTGTAAGTAAACGCGGATCTCCGTTCTGTTAGAGGGGGAAGGGCTGTGATCACAGGCTTCCTGTATATGGAAGCCGTGATCACTCCCCTCCCCCTGCCAGCCCAGCACCAATACAGTTAGAACACACTGAGGGAACACAGTTAACCCTTAGAGCGCCCCCTCCAGGTTAACCCCTTCACTGCCAATAGCATTTACACAGTAATCAGTGCATTTTCATAGCACTGATCGCTGTATAAATGCCAATGGTCCCAAAAAAGTGTCAAAATAGTCAGACATGTCCGCTGCAATATTGCAGTACCGCTAAAAATCGCAGATCGCCTCCATTACTAGTAAAAAATAAAAAAAAATAAAAACCCCAGAAATTAATTCTCATCATCCGTAAACGTGGCAACTTTTGCGCAAACCAATCAATAAACGCCGATTGCAATTTTTTTTACCAAAAATATGAGGAAGAATATAAATCGGCCAAAACCGATGTAAAAATGTTTTTTTATATATTTTTTTTTTTGGATTTGTATTTTAGCAAAAAGTAAGAAATTTGGATTTTTTGCAAAATTGTCGCTTTTCTTTTGTTTATAGCGGCGATCAGAAATGACGCAGAGGTGATCAAATATCACCAAAAGAAAGCTTTATTTGTGGGGAAAAAAGGATGCAAATTTTGTTTAGGTTCAACGTCGCACGACTGCACAATTGTCAGTTAAAGCGACGCAGTGCCGAATCGCAAACAGTGCTCTGGTCCTAAAGTGGGAAATCCTTCCGGGGCTGAAGTGGTTAATATCACTGTAGCGGTACCCCCACAGGGGCTGCTGAATTTTGTGGTTCACCTGTTACCCTGCCCAAGCCGACATCCATCTCTTAAACACTCCGAGTTTTTATTGAGGGTATTGAACTTGGATGGGAAAAGGGGAATATTGGATGCCCAATAAGATTTGATATAACGTGCTTGGGACTACTATATACACACCAGTATTTACACTCCAGTCTTCTCTCCAGCACAACTCTTGCTTCAGACCTCTTTTCCTTCACTCCTCCAGCACAACTCTTGCTGCAATTCCCCAGATCAGCTAGCACCACATGGTTAGGCCTGACACTAACTCAGCTACGCCTCAATGAATTGCCCTTTGTAGACAGGGACCCCAGGCCCCTATGGTATAATTCCGGTGCTAGCTATCCTCAACACGGCTACTGATCCCAGTAAGCCCTCTTCAGGCTCTGCCAGCCCTCTTGGCTGCAGCTGCCCCTTTTCACTGTCCCATTTTCCACGGACCTTCTTCTCCTGGTTCTGCACCCATCTTTGACTGCAAACTCCCAGGCGTGCCTCCCCTGTTCTCCTGACTGTGCCTCACTCACCAGCCCTCCTGGCTGCCACCAATTGGACAATATGCTCAACTCCTGAAGTCTCTCAGCAGTGCACTCTTTCACTGTCCTTTCCTTGCTCTCTCTCATGCCCCCAGTTCAGGACCTTTTTATGCATTCCTGAAAGTTGTCTCCTGGCTGCACCCGAGCCAAGGCCCAAGGTCACCCCCTGCAGACTGGGGAGTTCCCTCTAGGCCATGACAGCCTCAACACTCTCTCACTCCATCTCTTCTACCTGACAACTCCTCCCCAGCTGGACTGACACTGGGTATTTAAGGACGCCTGCCCCCTGCCAATCTAGGTTGGGGATTAGTCAGGGCTCCTCAAATTACCCCAGATGGCTACACCTCTCCTCTCCACCTCTCTTTCCAGAAAGCACTGGAAGCTTCTGGAAAGAAGTGGGAGGTCCTGATGATACCCCTGAGAGTCACCCAGCCCAGAATGAAAACAAACAGGCCTAACTTTTCCTACTCTACAGAAAAATCTGCACCTACCTAAGTACCCCCCCCCCCCCCCCCACGCACACACACACACCAAAATCCAGCCAGTCTCATGGCTGGGAAATTTAGAAAAATTTACTCCTGGGCCCAGGAGCAAGAGCATCCCATAAAATAAATTGGAAGGAGAAAAGGGGAACAAACTTGGACAGGGATATGTACAAGTAAATATGATCGCACACAAACACCTGTCACTCCCTCTCTGGGGTCTCCCAGTCACATAATTGCACGCCTTCATTCTGTACGATGCTCTGCACCTGCGTGAATGATGCCTTATGTATGGGAAACAGTATGTGAAGTCAGACAGTTGACTAGAGTTGCCACCTGTCCGGGATTCACCCGGACAGTCTGGGTTTTACATCATGTGTCCGGTTTCAGGCAGACTAAAACACATTACACACATTATTCAAACCAGGCTGTGGCTCCCCAAGTCACTAAGATAGTCACACACATATCTGTTGCCATCCAGGAGCTGCGGGCTGCTGTCTGGGGGCAGATTCGGCATCACTGGGGGTTAGGTTGATGATGTCAGCAAGATTCATTTGGCCACACCCACATTTTGTTTCGGCATGCTAGTTGAGCCGCATTACTACTCTCCTTGGGGCACCCAAAGGTGTCTCAGGCCACTAAAGTGTTCAGGTTTGGCTTGAAGAAAAGGTGGCAACCCTACAGTTGACATGGCAGCAAATATCAGACTTCAGGTGACCTCTGACCTCCCTGACTCAAGCTGAAGTTTCAGGCTCAGAATATGTCGTATAAACATGGTGGCACAGCAAAACTCACTTAAGATGGAATATTCAGAATCTTGCATAAGCTCAAAAGTGACTAGCGCTTTTTCTGCTGACCAAGAGATAAGCAGCTGTCTAATCTCATTAAGAACATTCATTAGTTCCGTTTCTCTTTGAGCCGCCTAATAATACTCGTCTAAGTAAATAAACAAGAGCTTTGATGGCAGAAAATAAAAAGGATGACAAATAACATCATCTCAGCTGATCACATTATGAGAGACCCAAATAAGAGGGATGTAAACATGTCATCGCTGCGATAATCGCGGCCGCCAGTAAACATTGTCTGACCTTATTTATCAAATTGTCTGGGGGAAGAAATATTCATGTTGCCACAACAACCAGTCCAAATCTACATTCTGCAATGTAGAGTTGAAAAAAGGGAGAAGTTTGTATTGTTAGTCACAAGGCTGCTAGAGACAGAAGATAATCCAGCTCCCGTGTATGGCAGGCTCCATCTGGCCTTCACCCAAGGCTGGATTTACCATAATGCAGGGGCGTTACTAGGGGGTGGCTATTGTGGCTACAGCCCCGAGTCTGGGGCCTATAGCCCTGAGTCTCTTACCGGGTGGGTGCAGCTCTGCAATTTTCAGGTATGTCCAGGTCCGGAATGCAGGAAGCAGGGGCAGACTGAGCTGTGGTAGTGCGGGTTCCGTCTCTGCCCTCGCCTCCAACTGATGTATGGGGAGGCTCTCTGAGTACCCTGATGTAAGGTGGGGCTCTCTGTGGACCCTGATGTAAGGAAGGGGCCTCTCTGGGGACCCTGATGTAAGGAAGGGGCCTCTCTGGGGACCCTGATGTAAATAGGGGGGGCTCTCTGGGGACCCTGATGTAAAGGGGATCCGCACTCAGAAATGTAATGATATTTATAGTTTTATATATATATTTATACAGACGCATATTATATACATGTGTATGCCTGCTCAAGCGTATGACTCTACTTCGCTGCTATGGGCTCTAGCCCTAGATCTTTTGTAGACCTAGCAACGCCCCTGCCATAATGGAACCTGTGGTCCAACACTGAGAGCAGAAGAGCTAGAGCCTGCATAAATGGGCAAATTAGCATGTTTTTAGGAGAATATGGCTCGCTTTTGAGGTCAGTTTTAGCTGCCTCTGAGTTCCATCTGATTTGCTTGACGTGTGCATTTGACCTACAGTTTACATCCTTTTAAATCGCATCAAGCTACTTTACGCTGCTTTTGCATTCCCATTTACTCGCATGCAGGGAAAACTTCTGCAGTGAACAAAGGCCTATGTACACAGACCCTTAAAGTGTTACTAAAACCAAGACCCTGCATTCACTATGTCTGGTCTCCCACACTACAGAAAACATAGAAATGCAATTATGTTAGTAGAAGGGAAGGACCCCCACCTTGCCAACATCCAAATAGTAGAGATAAGGATTGCGAGAGTATTCTCAGCTCTCTCAAAAAAAGAGCGGATTTTGAGGACACAGGTTGTGTATATAAAAAATACTCTTTATTACAAAACTTATTAAAAACACACACATATACAATCATGAACAACACCCTCTACTTGTTCAGTGGATCAAACTGGTACCCAATTAACAAACATGGTGGCATGGATATTTTACATATGAGACATAGAGAAGTCCATCAATATGCAACAGAAAGTGTAGAAGGATATCAAAAGGTCGGGTCTATAACTCCTCCATGCATGCTTGTCAACATGTTTCGCAAAAAAATTGCTTCATCAGGACATATTGGGTAGGTTCTGATTGACCTCGATGACCAGGGGCGGAACCCCTAAAGGGAGGACGGGAAGGGTCCTCCCCAAATATTAAGAGCATACAGCTCTCAAATACAGTATTCGGACCGGCAGAGACCAACCTTCCAGGGTAGCCAGAGTAACTGGCCACTTTTCAAAGCAGAAATGGCATTAATCCGTAACGGGTCAATAGATCCACCAGTTAGAAAGAATGAATGAATAAACCAGGGAGCTCCAGCTTTTGAGTATTATATATGCAGTATTAGCCCTCCAAAGGGGAACTGGCTATAAGGAGGATTTCAAATAGAGCTTGCCAATCGCTAGAAAAAGGTTGAGAAGCCTTATAGATATGCAGTACGTATCCCCCACTTTGAAGCTCACCAGTGGAGCCTGAGCAATCAACCGGTAGGGTGGGGGCTCCTAGGATCTAAGGAATCCAACGTGTCACGGGTGTCCCCGCCGCCTCGTAAGAGTTGAGAATACTTTTTTCCATTATTTTAGTAAATATAAATTGCTAAATAACTTTTCTCATCAGGAATATATAGCAGTCTTGTGACTTCTATCAGTGCCTGGTTAAAGCTTGTAGGAGGAGTTTTCATTCTCCCCTGATTATCCTATGAGGCTGCAGGACCCCTGACCCTCTGTTTGGACAGTGCTAATAAGTCCAGTGCTGATCACATGCACTCTCCCAAGAAAAAAAAGAACCCTCTCTAGCAATGCACACCAAACTGAGCATTTGCCCCAAAGGCTCTGTACTATCAGGAAATGGATTGGGGACAGTGGAAGAAGGGGAGGCTAAGGGAAGACAGGATCAAACAGCATTTTTAAACAATGCAGAGGATTAACCCCCTAGGTTCCACAGTGAGTATAACAATCATGCTTTACTGCATATACAGTCTGATTTTACTGTTAGGGGTTTGGTAACACTCTAAGTAGGAACCTAAATTAGAACTATGGGAAAAAGTTTTTTTTTTTCATTTTGGATAGAGGAAGGTGGGGTTATAACCCCTGTCAGCTTTTCTTTTCACCATCTGTGTCCTGTTGTGAAAATTTCCCTTCACTTCCTGTCCCATAGCCAAACAGGAAGAGTAAATCCCTGCAAATTAAGGGAATTTCGTGGGGCCCCCAGGTCACCAGAACTTGTGTCCCCATTGGAAGATTTCCCCTCTATTACTTTTCTGGGGACAACCCAAAATATGGGATTTTCTTTTAGCTTCACTTTCAATGGTAATGGTAAACAGGACAAATAGAGAGGGTGAATCCCCCTAATGGGGGCACAGACGGCAATAAAAACTGACAGGTGTTTAAATCCCTCTCCACTCTAGTTTTGCAAAAGTTTTGCCTGTAGTTGTACTTTAACCTCCCTGGCGGTATGATTATTTCAGTTTTGGTGCTGAAAGCGGTACGATTATTTTGCATGGAAATTTGGCGTTTTATATTGTAGGCCTGTAATTCTTACGAATAACTCACTTAAATCTGTCCAAACAAGAGTCTAGTAGACACCCCGGGTATGATAAAGTTTGAAACATGAAATTATAAATTATAACATAATAAATAACTATAAATAATTATCAAAAATAATAAAATAATAGTAATAACATTTATTCAATAATGTAATCAAACCAAAAACACTGAAATTTGCTCAGTTGCAGAATTGTTGCTGTCGCCACTTTCAGTTTCTGATGATAAATTTCCCCAAAAATCAGTATCACTCAATTCTGCAAATGATTCTTATTTACTATCAGTGTTTTCTAGCTCATCAAATACCACTTTTGACGTAAAGGGACACTTTTTGGTTGCTATGGACATTCTCATGTTTCCAAGCAGAAAGAATGACATAAATAATATAAAAGTGCATGCAGGGCAGTGGGCAAACCAGTAGGGACAAAGGGGATGTGAAATGTTTTCATACAGTAATGTAATCTTACAGATTACAGTGTACTGGATGTTTACGGCGTGTTTCACTATTTGAATTTCCCGCCGGGCTCCGTCCCCGTGCGACGCGACGCTCGCAGGGAACGGAGCCCGGCACACAGAGGCATCGGGCGGAGGACAGACACGCTGACACCGCGGGAGGACATCACTGGATCCAGGGGACAAGGTGAGTAACATTGCCTGGATCCAGCAATGCAATCCCGAGTGTGGCTCAGGGGTTACCACTCTTGGTACTGAAATTTCACCCCGAGCCACACTCGGGATTACCGCCAGGGAGGTTAACTGTATCTGGGCTGTGGCCCATCCCTGTCTGTTGTTGTACCTGTATCTGTGTGTTCGAACATACCTGTCTACACCCTACTTTATACGCACGCTAATGTGTGTTCCATAAAGGTTAGAAAAAAATTTGAAAAAAAAAATATTGTTGATCATGGACATATGTACCCACCCATGGCATCCATGTGCACTTCCATATGTGTGTGTATATATCCGCCCATGCACTTGTCGCCCCGTCAGTGGTAAAAAATGAGAGAAAAGGAACAGGAATAGAAAAGTTGATGGGTGGATAGCGAAACCATGGCTCTGGGGACAACTGGAGGGTACATTGTACAATGCATTCATTCTTTCCTAATACGATTCTCTCATCTCATTGAGTCAGTTTGGATTGAGGGTATTGAGCTGATATATCCAATAGGATTCCCTTTGGCACAGTCTGGTGTATTGGTTGTAGTTGATGGATTCTGGAATGTATTCGATGATTATGGTGGTAATTAGGTCTGGGTTGAGATTGTGATGCGCGTAGAAATGGCTGGAGACACTGTGTTCTGAGAATGCCTTCCTGATTGTAAATCTGTGCTTATTGAATTTTTGGCTAAAAATCTGGATCGTCCTTTCGACATATTGCAAGTAGTATGATGGTTTTGACTCTCCAGAAAATGAGTGTGGGTTGGGGGGCAGATTAGGTTGAAGGAGCGGATCTTACTGTAAAATATGCCAATGTTTAGAGAGGATCCCCCTGGTTCTGGTTTGATCTGTGTTATACTTTGTGATGAAATTACCTTGTGTGGGAAGATTCTTTGGACCCTCGATGAAAGATGGTTTCAGGCAGTCTTCATGTGAATGTTGAGAGCTCTTTTACATGCTCCCTCGATTAATTGATTGGGGTATCATTTGGCTTTGAATCTTGATCTGAAGATCTGCGATTGAGCGAGAAAATCTTTTTTTTTAATTGACCAAAGGGTATTTTCTTCACCCATGGCTTGTGGTGGCAGCTTTTGAAATCTAGATAGCTGTTGCTGTCTACCTCCTTAAAGAAATTGGTGGTAGTGATTTGCCATCCGCATTTCCGTTGATTGTGATATCTAAATAGTCTATGGTGGTTGGGTGTGTGTGGTAGGTAAAGGTGAGGCCCCAGTTGTCCTGATTGAGGTGGTTAAAAAACTCTGGGATCTTATCTAGGTCACCATGCCAAATGAGTATTAAGTCTTCCCTTTTGTAGAAGTGAATGTGTTAGGTGTAGGGGTTTTTTGACAGGATAAATTCTTGTTCAAACTGGCCCATATAGAGGTTTGCATAGCTCGGGGGCAAACCTGGTTCCCATTGCTGTTCCTTTGGTTTGGAGGTAGAAGTCATCTATATTGGTAAAGTAATTGTGGGTGAGGATAAATTGGATGGCTTCTAAAGAAAAATGGCTTGCTGCTTGGGTATGAGTGGATCAGAGAATAAGTATTGTCTGGTAGCCATGATTTCATTGGAATGAGGGATGTTGGAGAACAGCAAGGTTACGTCTAAAGTGAGCCAGTGGGGGTCTGTGGACCAGGTATAGTCCTTTAGGTTGAGTAGGAGGTCTGCTGTGTCCCTGAGGTAAGATGGTAGCCTTTTCACAAATTTTTGAAGGTGGTAGTCAATAAAATGATAGAGATTGGATGTGAGGGAATTGATGCCAGATATAATTGGTCTGCCTGGGGGGTTATCTTGAGACTTGTGGATATTTGGAAGGTGATAGAAAAACGGATTGTTTGGATTATCTGTGGTGAGTAACTCCTTTTCATTTTTTATTAGTAGGTTATCAGCAAGCGCTCTTTGGATGAAATGTTGGTATTCTGTCAAGAACTTTTCTGTGGGGTCTTCCCAAGAGTTGTATAATATTACTCGTCTCCCAGGATTCTTTTTGCTTCTGCGATGTAGGTTTCTCAATTTTGGATTATTATTCCTCTTGCTTTGTCTGCGCTTTTTATGATGATTTGTCTATTCTCCTTAAAGCTCTTGATTGCTTTATGTTTGGATTTATTCAGTTTCTTGCTGGTTAGCCCCCGAGTGGTCACTAGGTTGTTGAAACGGTTGTTACCAGAGATTGGAAGGTAGAGATGAAATTGCCTTTGTGTTGTACAGGATTAGCTTTTGATTTTGCTTTGAAATCTATGGTTATGTAGCTGGAGAGGATGTCATCTGCAGTACAAATATGCCCCAAATGACCCCTTTTGGGAAAACAGACAGTCCAAGATATTTAGTGAGGCGTGGAGAGTTTTTTGAAGTTGTAATTTTTTTGTCACAATTTTTTGGAAAATGAAGAAATTAAAAAAAACATTTTTTGAGTTTCTTTGCTCTCCCCTGACTCTAGAAGAAGCTTCTAGTGCTGAGTATGGGAGATGCAAATGACCAGCCTGAATGTTTATCGGGCTCCAGCCTATCCCAGGAGGGGCAGGGTCCTGTAGAGTGCTGGAATATGGATAAATAGCCTGAGACACTGGAGAGCAGGGTTCCTTCTCCCCAGGAGGGTTCAAGAGGTGCAGGGTTTGTTGCTGCCAGGCAGCCCATGGACTAAAGAACTGCTCTAGTAGACTTCAGGGATGCCAGGATCAAAAATTCAAATGAACATTGCTTACAGCTAACCTGTTTCCCTGAAAATAATCCCTACCCCAAAAATAAGACCCAGCGTGATTTTGGGGGATGGCTGTAATATAAGCCCTACCCCAAAAATAAGCCCTAGAGCCCTAGTTAAACAAGGACTGCTGTCCTTGGAAAAACAGGTAATTTGTTTTGTAAAAAGATTATATAATGTGCAGTGTGTCTCCTTGTGTAACTTTTTTGTGGAAAATACCTTCCGGAAAATACCGTCCGGAAGGGGAGGGAAGTGTGTGACGTCACCCGCGGCCGACGATGCTGATGACTGGAGCCATCCAAGGAGAGGTTTAAATGGCTGCTTCCTAGATCCTGACTACAGTGTTCCTTATCCCCTTACTGAGGACTAAGAGCGTGGTTGATCCTTTATAGGGGATCCATTCAGGGAGGTGAGCGGCCATCCTTATACTGGTGGTGGACTTCACTGAAGCACTGCATGACCACTGATGGTGTTCGATTGGATTATGCACATATGAACTGTCATACATATAGCGCTGCACTCCAATACTATGACTATTTGATTGAGGATTTGATGATTTTTTTCCAGCAGTGTTCAGTGGCTATTACCCTTGTGATTGAATGTGTGTGCGCTGATTGATCTTTTTGGTTTAAATGTAGATTATTGTACATATACCGTAAATAAATAAGACATCCCCTGAAAATAAGTACTAGTGTGATTTTTGTAGCCAAAAATAATATAAGACCTGGTCTTATTTTTGAGGAAACATGGTAATTGCAGAACCACACAACATGGGATCCAGTCTAGAGAGGCGCCATCTCACTCACTGGGTTGTGTCTGGAGGAAGCTAGAAGATGCCAGCTGTCCTGGAGATTTGTGAGAAGAGACCTCAAAGTGGAACTATACTCACTTTTGGCTCCAGCCATGCAGTGTCCCGGAGCTCCCCACCCCTCTGCTGACATCTACGGGCAGCTAGATACTGGGTCTCCATCGCCGGTCGCTTTCATTGGCCAGGCAGGGATGACGCACGCACGGGAGTTCAGTCAAATTTGCCTTTGCTGAATTATCACAATGGGCTGTGCACACACGTCTCACTGTACAAGGGCAGACAGGCAGGTAGATAACATTAATGCATAAGAGACATGTCTTTTCTGTATTAAAATTTGTGCGCATTTTTTTATTTTAGGCCTGAAGTCCCACTTTAAGTTGATCCCTGAGACTGTGTGCTGGACAGGGTAACCAGTTGGCAAAACAAATTCGCCCTATTGTCTTCAGCTGTGGAACTTTGGTATGCTCACTATTAGCCACTTTTATTACTAGAAAGAATGTCCACTGATAACTAGCTGCTGCTGAGAATTTTGGAGTATCCCATGCCAACACCCCCCCCCCTCCTGTCTCTAGTTTTATAAGCAGTGGCGGCCCATCCATTAGGGGCAAACAGGCACCACCTCCCGCCATCGATGCATTCGCCCACCTTATCTACATACAGGGCGCCGGATGCATGAATTCCAATGGGGGGGGGTGGTTTTTTGGAAGCGTGTGATTACATCCAGAGGCTCTAATAGGTTTCAAAAAAGGGTGGTCTCGAGGTGCAAGGGGATTGCACTCAGAGACCATCCAGTTGTGGGACAATAGCAAATGAATATTGGCTATTTTCACACTGAATCTCCTCCCCGCCAAACAAGAAGCAGGTCATGAGACCCATTTCCCGATTGGCCAAAACACCAGGCGATCCTATTGGATGCCAAGGAGGAGGGGAGGAGGAGGAAAGCATGACCAGAGGAAAAGACGGACGACCCACCAGCTGCCACTGTGGATGGCTCACCCGCAGCGGCTCAGCCATGCAGCACTCCCCGGCTTGGATAGGGGAGGGAGGGGAGGGAGGGGAGATCGGGGAGTCATCATGGGCAGGTAAGGAGACCGTCCATCTCACGGGTGCAGGGCACATTCCTCACATTCCCTGCATTCATTTCCCCCTGGGGGGTGCTACGGCATCGTCTCTTGCTGGGTGGGGGGTGGCATTGGTTTGCTGCCCACCCCCGGAATTATCAAGCACCAGCCGCCACTGTTTACAAGTGATTGTAAATTACAGAAGACAGAACCTCTACATTGTTTATTGGAGCCAGACAGAAAGGACTGTTCCTTGGATGTTTGGTGGCCTCTGTACTGCTTGGGGAAGAACCAAAAAGAATCAGTGCCCACTGAGTAGTGCTACACCAGGAAGCAACTAAAGAAATGTAAAAATGTAAAAATAATATACCGGCGGCTGGTGAAGTTGTAGGAATGGGGGGGGGGCCAGGCCCTTCATTTTTGACCCCTCTTACTTCTAATAAGCCCCACCCCTTATAGAATCCACCCACTCCGTCCCCTGTATTCCACATATTGTGTCAGGAGTACACAGCTCAGCATCACAGGACACAGTATACAGCTCAGCATCACAGGACACAGTATACAGCTCAGCGTCACAGGACACAGTATACAGCTCAGCATCACAGGGCACAGTATACAGCCCCAGCATCACAGGGCACAGTATACAGCCCCAGCATCACAGGTGGCGGTAGCAGCCAGTATCACAGGTGGGGGTAAATTGCAGCCAATATCACAGGAGGGGGTAAATTACAGCCAATATCACAGGGGGGTAAATTGCAGCCAGTATCACAGGTGGGGGCACTTATGCAGCCAATAACACAGGTGGGGGCAGTTATGCAGCCAATAACACAGGTGGGGCAGTTATGCAGCCAATAACACAGGTGGGGGCAGTTATGCAGTCAATAACACAGATGGGGCAGTTATGCAGCCAATAACACAGTTGGAGGCAGTTATGCAGCC
>BLSH010493238.1:1068115-1083811 GCA_018402905.1 Glandirana rugosa
GTATACGAGAGTCCTATCAAATCCCTCTCCTACGACGACCGTGATTTTAGAACACTAATATGGCTCTATGCCCCTGCAATAGGCTTTTCCCACACACTTTGAAGATGATTTTAGAAGAATAATCTTTCCCTTAAAGCAACAGCTGGAACATTTCCCTGTACAACTTGATGATGATTTTAGAAGAATAAACTTTTCCTTAAAGCAACAGACTCTACCTAGTCCAGTCAGATTGTTCTGTGCAGCAGGATAAGGTCTGCAATCTGTCCCTCAAGCAGCAGTACTAGTATCTCTCCCTAGTCCACAATCAGATCGTTCAGTAATGCAGGATGAGATGTTCTGCAATCTGTCCCTCACAGAGCCAGCAGCATCCTCTCCCTAAACTATCCTGAGAGCATATGACATGCAACACGGTCACTCCAGCCCCAAAAAGAGGCTGGGTCACATGGTGCACTGGCCAATCACAGCCATGCCATTAGTAGGCATGGCTGTGATGGCTTCTGGGGAAAACCAGTGAAACACTTGTTGATGGGCTGCCCTTGGCAGCTTTTCAACACATGGAATAAAATACCAGAACCCCAGACCCGAACCGGGACTTTTTTTGAAAAGTGCGGGTTCGGGTCCGGATCCCGGACACCCAAAAGTTTGGTATAGACCCAAACTTTACAGTTCGGGTTCGCTCAACTCTAGTTATATATTTTTTTTTAGTTCATGATAGACAAATTGACGGGCATAATTTTCATAAGGACAGACATCATTTAGCATAGCACTCACCCCACAATTTATTGAGATTTTTTGTAACTCATGATACAAAAACAAAGAAAATACCCAGATATAAATGGTAGTCACATTCAGATGCAAATGCCTGTAGCAGCCATCAAGTCCCCGTCATTATTTCCGGGCAAAGCACCACCACCTTCTGGAAGTGTAGAAGCTTGCTTTCCCACCCCCTTCTTGCACATTCCAATTGGCCAATACCAGAATATTTGCTAGGCAGAATGGTCCACCATTCTTTAAAATTAGTGCTCAAAAGTCAGTGTCCCTTTAAATGTCAGAAAAATCTTCAAAACCGTTGGGTCCAATAAAGTGCTATAGGAACCGTCTCTTTATTCTTGATCCTTTGATGGAACTCCTCATAACAAATAAAGATCTCAAAGTAAGAAAAAAGAGGAAACTATATAGTGTAATATGTTCTAGCCCACATGTGCACAATTTAAAATCATATATTGTTCTCACATATAATTATGCTGCATATGCTTCCTATCAATCACCTTGAGTTGTGTCACCAATCCCACTATTCACCAAATGGTCACTCCATGCACCTTACCAAATGTTACACATGTAAGTGCTCCTCATATGATATCTTCCCTCAAAAGGTCCAGCAATTCCTCCACTCATCCAATGTTATAATTTCCCCATGCAGAGATAGCAAAAAGAATATATAGTGCAGCATTTTATATAGAATTACACCATCTATTACAATGCTGATTCACTTACAAGCAAACAGGATAAAAAGGCTTCTACACCTCACTCAAAATGGCCACCGCAGCACTTCCAGGGTGCGTGATGATGTCACCTCCGACTTTTTTCATCCAAAGGACTTCCTCCTATGGTAGTCCACCAAAACCCCACCATGGATTCATGTTTAATGGTTAATAAATAAATATTGATGTATGGTTTAGGGCCAATTCACAATATGTGTGGTGATAGATGTTTTACTGCATGGTGAAATGTCTGTCAACGCAAGGACACACAAGAAACAATTGTTTCCTATGTGTCCCATTCTCACTGCAACATAGCCTAATGCTGCGCCATTAGTGCTGTAGACATTCCCCATTTTATCACAGGGTACCGGTACGAATCGCGACATGCTGCCGACATTGCAGTGAATAAAGTGTACTATTTGTACACTCCAAATAAAGGGAAGAGCGTGATGCGTTGAATCGCACACCACACTGCTACCTAATGCAGCCAGCAAAGCAGAGCGACCAGGGCTGTGAATCGCTCCTGCTGCTCTGCATTGCAATGTGAATTGGCCCTTATAGTTTTACAGAACCTGAAGAAGTGGGGTTATGGTACTCACGGAATGCATTGTGATACGTCATGGAATTCCCCATTCATCACATGCCTGACGAAGAGGCCCTGCATGGCTCTGAAACGTTGCACCACTATGTGATGTGATCATGCAATAAAGAATCCATTTGGACGCTATTTGTTGATCCTTGGTGTACTGGCAAATATTTGCATTACGTGTTGGAATTCCCCTCTGCTAAAGCTCTTCTGAACATCTACACTAACTAGTATATGTGATCAATGTAAGATAAGTTAATAAGGAGGGTAAATATCAGGAATTGGGCTATAAAATCCTTACGCAATGGTGCTGCACTATAAACCTTCCATATCTGAAACATATTGGTGATGCAGTATTGACAGGGGAGATATATTATGTGTGTTTTGGTCATGTCCAGTGCTGATCACATTGTTATACTATTATACTATTATACAGTAATACAAAAAATCACTGATAGATCCCTACTGTTCACACCTTCCTTTTATCTATTGCACCAAGCCAAAATCCCATGGTCTTGTTATAAGAAGTTGGTGGTGAGACATTTGGTTAAGCTGCCCGGGCGTGTATTCCACCCCTGTGGAAATTGACAAACTCACCAACTCTACGTCAATGGCTTCTTAAAGTGGAAGACATAAGGCAAATGGAAAGCCTCACCAGCAGGGCTAGCCCTAGACATTGTGCTGCCTGGGTCCAAGAATGAAATGCTGCCCCCACCCCCCAAAAAAAAAAAATCATGCTCACCAAAAGGCCCCCACATCCATTATTTTATATCATGATTATTAAAACTAAAATTAAATTTATCAGAAGTCAGATTTCCATGCAACAGCACCGTGTCTATATGCACAATTGACATACCATTATGTTCAATTCCAAGGGGAAGGCTAGGGTAGTATAGGGGTACGCTAGGGTAGTATATAGACAGGCTAGAGCAGTATAGGGGTGGGCTAGGGTAGGCAGAGCAGCCTGGGTGGCAGTTGTCATCGTGACACATAAGACTGCTGGAAAAAATTCTTGGTCGTCAATTTGCTGGGTAAATAGAAGAGAAGGAGAGGTGGCCGTGGTTCAATTGGGTGCCCCTCTCAAAGTGCTTCCTGGGTCCAATGGACCCACTGGGACCCATGGTAGGGCTGGCCCTGCTCACCAGTTTGCTAAACAACTCGAATAAAAGATTTGTACAAAATATGGTTTTACTGAATCAAATTGTCCTGCATGGATAAATTTATGAAGATCCTGTCGGGCTGATTCCTGTAAACTATAGGATCCTTCCTACCTATCTGTAATGGACAGGGCCACCAGTATTGATCTCCAGATATGGCAAGGTAGTTGGGGGTGCTTCAGCAACTTCAGTGCTCTGTTTTCCTTCTCCTGGGACCTTGATAATCAATGAGTTTCACTCAATGTGTAATAATGCAGGTCACATTTTTTAAACATATGCACTATATTACCAAAAGTATTGGGATGCCTGCCTTAACTCGCATATGTACTTTAATAGCATCCCAGTCTTAGTCCGTAGGGTTCAATATTGAGTTGGCCCATCCTTTGCAGCTATAACAGCTTCAACTCATCTGGGAAGGCTGTCCACAAGATTTAGGACTGTGTCCATGGGAATGTTTGACTATTCTTCCAAGAAGCCCATTTGTGAGGTCAGGCACTGATGTTGGACGAAAAGCCCTGGCTCGCAGTCTCTGCTCTAACTCATCCCAAAGGTGTTCTGTTGAGTTGAGGTCAGGATTCTGTGCAGGCCAGTTCCTCCACCCCAAACTCACTCATTCATGCCTTTATGGACCTTGCTTTGTGCACTGGTGTACAGTCATGTTGGAACAGGAAGGGCTATCCCCAAATTGTTCCCACAAAGTTGAGAGCATTAAATTGTCCAAAATGTCTTGGTTTGCTGACGCCTTAAGAGTTTCCTTCTGTGGAACTAAGAGGCCAAGCACAACCACCCCTGAAAACAACCACACACCATAATCCCCCCTCCACCAAATGATTTGGACCAGTGCACAAAGCATATACAGTATCTCACAAAAGTGAGCACACCCCTCACATTTTTGTAAATATTTTATTCTATCTCTTCATGTGACAACACTAAAGAAATGACACTTTGCTACAATGTAAAGTAGTGAGTGTACAGCTTGTATAACAGTGTAAATGTGCTGTCCCCTCAAAATAACTCAACACACAGCCATTAATGTCTAAACCACTGGCAACAAAAGTGAGTACACCCAAGTAAAAATGTCCAAATTGGGCCCAAAGTGTCAATATGTTGTGTGGCCACCATTATTTTCCAGCACTGCCTTAACCCTCATGGCCATGGAGTTCACAAGAGCTTCAAAGGTTGCCACTGGAGTCCTCTTCCATTCCTCCATGATGACATCATGGAGCTGGTGGATGTCAGAGACATTGCGCTCCTCCACCTTCCATTTGAGGATGCCCCACAGATGCTGAATAGGGTTTAGGTCTGAAGACATGCTTGGCCAGTCCATCACCTTTACCGTCAGCTTCTTTAGGAAGGCAGTGGTCATCTTGGAGGTGTGTTTGGGGTCGTTATCATGTTAGAATACTGCCCTGCAGCTCAGTCTCCAAAAAGAGGGGATTATGCTCTGCTTCAGTATGTCACAGTACATGTTGGCATTCATGGTTCCCCCAATGAACTGTAGCTCCCTTGTGCCGGCAGCACTCATGCAGCCCCAGACCATGACACTCCCACCACCATGCTTGACTGTAGACAAGACACACTTGTCTTTGTACTCCTCACCTGGTTGCCACCACACACGCTTGACACCACCTGAACCAAATACGTTTATTTTGGTCTCATCAGACCTCAGGACATGGTTCCAGTAATCCATGTCCTTAATCTACTTGTCTTCAGCAAACTGTTTGCATGATTTCTTGTGCATCATCTTTAGAAGAGGCTTTTTTCTGAGACGACAGCCATGCAGACCAATTTGATGCAGTGTGCAGCGTATGGTCTGAGCACTGACAGCAGGCTGGCCCCCCCTCCCCCTTCAACCTCTGCAGCAATGCTGGCAGCACTCATACATCTATTTCCCAAAGACAACCTCTGGATATGATGCTGAGCATGTGCAATCAACTTCTTTGTTCAACCATGGTTCAACCATGGTGAGGCCTGTTCTGAGTGGAACCTGTCCTGTTAAACCGCTGTATGGTCTTGGCCACCATGCTGCAGCTCAGTTTCAGGGTCGTGGTAATCTTCTTATAGCCTAGGTCATCTTTATGTAGAGCAACCATACTTTGTTCAGATCCTCAGAGAGTTCTTTACCATGAGGTGCCATGTTGAACTTCCAGTGACCAGCATTAAGAGAGTGAGAGCGATAACACCAAATTTAACATACCTGCTCCCTATTCACACTTGAGACCTTGTAACACTAACGAGTCACATGACACCGGGGAGGGAAAATGGCTAATTGGGCCCAATTTTAACATTTTAGACATTAATGGCTGTGTGTTGAGTTATTCTGAAGGGACAGAAAATTTACACTGTTATACAAGCTGTACACTCACTACTTTACATTGTAGCAAAGTGTAATTTCTTCAGTGTTGTCACATGAAAAGATATAATAAAATATTTACAAAAATGTGAGGGGTGTACTCACTTTTGTGAGATACTGTATATTTTCTAGACTCATTGTTATTGACTGCATATTTGTAGATTGCATTAGGGTGGTATTGACACCTATTGTACTTTTAGTCTTTCCTGCTTGCTGTGCTTTTTGAAAAATGATTATAGATAAAGACTGCAAAAAAAAAAAAAAACATAAGAAGCATTGTATGTACAAACTTTCCTATATCCTCCAAACAACCCAGTTGTACCAAAGGAACTTTAATTTCGGACCTTACACTTGTCTGTTTAAGAAGGAGCCACAGGAGTTCAAAGCAAAGTTGGGTTGGGTATTTTGATCTTTGCACCTTTGACTAGTTTACTCTCTTTAAGGGTCAGTTCACACCATAGAAACCCAAGTTAAAAATGCGTTCCAGATGCTTGTTTTCATGCGCGTTTTGATGCTTTCCCATGCGTTTCTGATGCGTTACAGTGCATTTTTCCCCTCTTTTTCTATTCACCTTAAATAAGGATATGTGTGTTCCAGTGCATTTTTGGCATGTTTAGGTGCGTTCTGGTGCGTTTTTGACGCATTTAATGCATTCCAGTACAGTTCAGTGCAGAAAAAAAATGCAGCATGTTCTACTTTTTTTTCTGGAACTGGAACGCATTGAAAGTGACCTCACTGGTGTGAACTATGCCATTGAAAACCATATAACTTACTTTCCATGCATGTTTGATGCATAAAAAAACACTCTGGGCCACTTGTGGTGTGGACTAACCCTTAAAGGGTTAATGTCAATCCAAAGTGACTCTGGGGTTGATTTACTAAAGGTAAATAGACTGTGTCCTTTTGTGAGTCCAGTTGCACTCTGCAAGTGCAGTTTCTCCACAGCTTAGTAAATGAGGGGGAGCTCTTCTGACTTCCATCATCCAATCATGTGCAAGCAAAAATGTTGTTGTTTTTTTTTTATTTTCCTTGCAAGTGATTGGGTCTTCTTTGTAAAGTGAATCTTTAGCTCAGTTACTAAGCTCTGGAGCAACTGCACTTGCAAAAGTCCATAGTTTTTTTGCCTTTAGTACATCAACCCCACAAGTGTCTGTGTACAGTCGCCCCCCTACCACCCCAAACTACTGATTCTCATCTCTTCATTGCTTTCTTACTGCTTCTATCTATATTAATGGAACTGCAAAATGACCAGTTCTTTCAAATATGGGAGAGCATGTGACTTCCTCTACTGATGCAGTGGCTGGGAACTGTCACATGGTGAGTGGTTGATGTCATTGATCCCTCTAAACTGCCCCATCAGGTATTTTGAGGCAACCATAAAAGGAGAAAAAAACTGCACTATTAATGTTGCATGAAGATACGAAAAATTACAGTTTCAAAAATCTTGACAATGTAGCCACAACCAGAGACCACCTGACACCAATGGCAACATACAAATTAATCTAAAAAGGCTGCGCTACCCCTCATAGGATTTACATGAGAGAAGTTCATATTTCAAACAGGAAAAAGACAAAAATTAAATAAAATATAGTCCATTAAACAATTAAGAAGTTCATTCAGCATGTATTCACCGCTGTGCACCCCTTCCAAACAGGTGTATGACGGGTTAATTAAGTGAGAAATCACCACCAGTGAAAAATCCACCACCTAAGCGGATATCTGCTTACTAAGGATGGGCTCAGGCTTGTTCGCAAGTGCATGTGCCCGAGCCTGCCGTGAAGTGAACCCTGCACTGCGCCAGTCACAGGCAGTGAGACATTTTCCCAATGCACGGCTGCGGCGGTCTGGGAATGTCTCATTGCCTCTTATTAGCGCAGTGCAGGGTTCACTTCCCAGCGGGCTCAGGGACGTGCGAACATGCCCGAGCCCATCCTTACTGCTTACCCAAAGGAGCGGACTTCTAAATTATAGGAGGTCAATTCCGCCTGTGGCTTCTTAACCCAGCCAGGGTATACGTGGATAAGCAAGGGGATCCTCAGATGGAAAGGTGAATGCTGCTCCTCACATGTATCCCTCACGGGAAAAAATGAGAACTCCCATGGTGTAAATCATTTATTAAAATAAGAAACATAGTAACTCACAGTTTAAAATGTGTCAATGCGCTCAGATAAAAGCAGTACCGCCGGCCGGCGTTGGTGTGCCCATCCTTCCGGGAAACAGTACGTGGTAACGTTGGCATTGACACATTTTAAACTGTGAGTTACCATGTTTCTTATTTTAATAAATGTCGATGGATTTACACCATGGGAGTTGTCATTTTTTCCCGTGAGGGATACATGTGAGGAGCAGGATTCACCTTTCCATCTGAGGATCCCCTTGCTTATCCACATATACCATGGCTGGGTTAAGAAGCCACAGGCGGAATCGACCTCCTATAATTTAGAGTTGAAAATATTTTTATTGGAAGCAATGTTCAAAATACAAGAATACATCGGTAACAGATAATAGATATCCACGAGTCCGCTCAGTGGCTATCACCCACAGCAGAACTTGCGGGGATCAATAACACAATATTTTGAGTATCCAAGAAAGAATCTTACTATATCAGAAAAACCACTGTAGTAAATAAGAACATTGTTTCATAATATTTTAGAGTTGAGTAAGGGTTGAGCAAGAGGAGAGGGGGGCCTCCTATAATTTAGAGGTCCACTCCTTTGGGTAAGCAGACATCTGCTTAGGTGGTGGATTTTAATTAACCTGTCATACACCTGGTTGGAAGGGGTGCAAAGCGGTGAATACATGCTGAATGAACTTCTTAATTGTTTCATGGACTATATTTTATTTAATTTTCTAATGGACTTCATTTGTCTTTTTCCTCTTTGAAAAATGAACTTCTCTCATGTAAATCCGATGAGGGGTAGCGCAGCCTTTTTAGATTAAGTTATTTTGATGCAACCGCAATAGAGGGAGTAATGACAGAAGATCACTGGATAGGTGAGTATCTGCCTTTGAGGGATGGATTTACACTCCCTGGCCAATGGTGTCACAGGAACTGCTTCCTGATTGGCCAAGAGGAGAATCAGAAAGACTATAGTGAATATTATTTCTGTATTGTCACACAAGTGGGTGGGCTTGGGGAGCAGTGCTCTGCGCCCAAGCCAACCCTTTTTTCAAGCCATTAGAGCCACAGGCTCTAATGACGCGCTTCAAAAAAAAAAAAAAAAACATTGGAATCCATGCGTCTGGTGCCCTGCATGTAGATTAGGGGCCGGGAGCCTGGATTAGGGGGGGGCACCCCTGCGACCCTCATGGACGGGCCACCACTGCTGAATAGCGAAAGTAGAATATCTCTTTAACAGCTGTATTGTATATGGAGCTTTACAAACACTGTATTGATGCTCGATTGTGTGCTAACTTTTGTCCAGGTATGACGTTAAAATAAGGAAACACATTCATTTTCATCTCTTCTGCTCAGCACTGTTTTGCAAAATCTAATTTAAAATGATAAAAGTAAATTGGAATATTATTAAACTTTAATAATGCATTCAGAATAGAAATGAATGTGATGTTTTAGTATTCAAAGGTGACTTATGCTGCGCTCTCGCTTATGATTAAAGCGTAATTGGACAGCTGAATTCCATTGAAAGCTTTTTTATATTTTTGGAAACCAATTCTTAAAGCAGACCTTAATGACAAGGAAAAGGGCATTTATATAATTATTTACCCTCCGTAATGCATCTAAGTGTGAATGCTGAAAGAATACAGAAATAAGCTTATTAGAGAAACAATCATCTTTTCTGTTCTGTTGCTATTTAATTAAATTGTAGAGGGTGAAAACTTAATACCACGTTATTATTAAACAATTAAAGTTCCAGAGCTGCCACATTGTAATGCATGTGTTATTTGCTAAATGGCTAGATACAACACATTACATTATGTGTGCTCATGTGTTATTGGTATCATCAATCTTGGATTCAGGACAGTGTGGCTCACCTGAATTCATCACTTATAGCAGAATGGCATCTTCCAAACACATAAGTACTTAGTGTACACTTGCTGTTGGGGGGCATGGTAAAAATAGGTGGTTGAGCCATGTGTTTCACCCTTCCACCTGCCCACTTTAGGCCGAACAGGCAGCTGGATGAGAGTATATATTCAGTGGCCATGGTGCAAAACAAAAAATATGATCCCCCCTGTTGTAGCTGGTGGTCAATACCTCGACCGAACACGACCCATTTAAAGTGATTGTAAACGATCACCTTGTAAAACAACCCATTCAGTTTAACCGCTTCCGGATCTCCTTCTGCACATTTACTGCGGCAGGGCAGCCTGGCTGAGCAAAATTATGTACCTGTATGTCACTTTGTGCAGTAGCCTCTGGGGGTGCGCATACGCCGCCAGAGGCACGCACGCTCACTGAATGGACAGATGAGGAGCCAATCAGCGAGGCCCCAGAGAGGCAGATCGCTGTTCTGACAGGGGAGAACATAGGGATCTTGTGTTCCTGCTAAGCAGGAACACATATATCTGTGTATCCCCATTCAGAGCAACCCCCACATAGTTAGCAAGCACCCCCTAGGGACACACTTAACCCTTTGATCGCCCCTGGTGTTAACCCCTTCTCTGCCAGTGTCATTAGGACAGTGACAGTGTACACTTGCTGTTGGGGGGCATGGTAAAAATAGGTGGTTGAGCCATGTGTTTCACACTTCCACCTGCCCACTTTAAGCCGAACAGGCAGCTGGATGAGAGTATATATTCAGTGGCCATGGTGCAAAACAAAAAATATGATCCCCCCTGTTGTAGCTGGTGGTCAATACCTTGACCGAACACGACCCATTTAAAGTGATTGTAAACGATCACCTTGTAAAACGACCCATTCAGTTTAACCGCTTCCGGATCTCCATCTGCACATTTACTGCGGCAGGGCAGCCCAGCTAAGCAAAATGATGTACCTGTATGTCGCTTCATGCAGTAGCCTCTGGGGGTGCGCATATGCCGCCAGAGGCACGCACGCTCACTGACTGGACAGATGAGGAGCCAATCAGCGAGGCCCCAGAGAGGCAGATCGCTGTTCTGACAGGGGAGAACATAGGGATCTTGTGTTCCTGCTAAGCAGGAACACATATCTCTGTGTATCCCCATTCAGAGCAACCCCCACATAGTTAGCAAGCACCCCCTAGGGACACACTTAACCCTTTGATCGCCCCTGGTGTTAACCCCTTCTCTGCCAGTGTCATTAGGACAGTGACAGTGTACACTTGCTGTTGGGGGGCATGGTAAAAATAGGTGGTTGAGCCATGTGTTTCACACTTCCACCTGCCCACTTTAAGCCGAACAGGCAGCTGGATGAGAGTATATATTCAGTGGCCATGGTGCAAAACAAAAAATATGATCCCCCCTGTTGTAGCTGGTGGTCAATACCTTGACCGAACACGACCCATTTAAAGTGATTGTAAACGATCACCTTGTAAAACGACCCATTCAGTTTAACCGCTTCCGGATCTCCATCTGCACATTTACTGCGGCAGGGCAGCCCAGCTAAGCAAAATGATGTACCTGTATGTCGCTTCATGCAGTAGCCTCTGGGGGTGCGCATATGCCGCCAGAGGCACGCACGCTCACTGACTGGACAGATGAGGAGCCAATCAGCGAGGCCCCAGAGAGGCAGATCGCTGTTCTGACAGGGGAGAACATAGGGATCTTGTGTTCCTGCTAAGCAGGAACACATATCTCTGTGTATCCCCATTCAGAGCAACCCCCACATAGTTAGCAAGCACCCCCTAGGGACACACTTAACCCTTTGATCGCCCCTGGTGTTAACCCCTTCTCTGCCAGTGTCATTAGGACAGTGACAGTGTATATTTTCAGCACTGATCATTGTACTAGTGTCACTGTAAAAAAAGTATCAAAAGTGTCAGTTAGGTGTCCAATTTGTCTGCCACAATGTTGCAGTCCCGCTTTAAGTTGCTGATCACCGCCATTACTAGTAAAAAAATAAATAAATACAACTTCTATAAAAATATCCCATAGTTTGTAGAGGCGATAACTTTGGTGCAAACTAATCAATATACGCTTATTGATATATTGATTATATACTTTTTTTTACCAAAAATATGTAGCAGAATACATATTGGCCTAAATTGATGGAGAAATTCGATTTTTTACATTTTTTTATTGGATATGTTTTATAGTAGAAAGTAAAAAATATTGGGGGTTTTTTGTCTGTCTTTTTTTGTTTATAGCGCAAAAAATAAAAACCGCAGAGGTGATCAAATACCACCAAAAGAAATCTCTACTTGTGGGAAAAAAAGAACATCAATTTTCTTTGGGTACAGCGTTGCACGACCGCGCAATTGTCAGTTAAAGTAACGCAGTGCCGTATCGCAAAAAATGGCCTGGTCATGAAAGGGGTAAAACCTTCCGAGGCTGAAGTGGTTAAAATAGAATTGAAATGCAAAACATTTTTGTATAGATATTAAAAAATATATAAATGCATTTTTATAAGTGATCACATTCCCTCTGTTCCCTCTGTTCTCAGCTGCATAAGAGCTGGGGGAGGAGAAGCAGCAGCACACTGAGCTTCCCAGTGAATGGCTGTGCAGCAGGGGTGTGTCAGGACAAGTCTGATCATTGGCACAGCTAGAGAACTGACCATGCTTTGCTCTCCTGCTTAGTGTGGACAGTTAATAGGAAAGAAAGGGGACTGGCAGGAACACCAGGGATTTTACATAAAGGAAGCAATAAAAAGATAACAGGATTCTTTCTCATATGGTACAGCAGGCACATATCAAGAATATGAAGTTTTGGGGTAGCAAATGCTTTAATTGAATGGGGCTGTGCCACAATGATGAACCCAATGACTGTTCGGATGTCAAAAATTCAGGACATGATAGTAACAATGCAACAGCCTTTCATGGCACTGTACGTGGCCATAGCTATCCATGCAGTTGCCAATCCCAGCCCCAGGAATGAATAAATTCTGGGATTTGCAGTGTGAATGCAGCCTTGGTGACATCTATGCACTTGGGTTGTGGGATCTGGTCGCCTGCTTTGGCCATTATGGTGGGTATTTTATTTTACACAAAGCGGCAACTCCAGGGTGCAAAGTCGGGAATTCCGGCAGGAAAATTGCGCCGTATCCAAGACATATAAGAAGGGTTGGCCACCTATAATGAAAAATATCACCTAATGAAATACTGGATGGACTGCACAAGGTTTCTCCCTGCTGGGGTATCTAGACCCTCGGGAAAAGTGCTCTCTCACTTCAACCAATAATCTCTCCCCTTTTCTAAATAATACAAAAAAAAGTCTACAAAGCTAATCAGCTTAAATCACACCGCTCTTTTATTAGGAAAGATCATCTATGGCATCTCAAACAGTATACGCTATCATTGTTTTACATCAAATTTGAGTACAAAGTTCCTTATATACATGTAAAGTGAATATGTTTAATAAGACTATTTAATTACCCCCAGCGGGACAAAAACAGAGATTATAAATTCACCCTACAGCTGCTCTGCAAGCAACGGTTTCCTCAAGGCATATGGAGGAGTTGAGTTGACTTCCTCTCCGAAGGTTCTAGCAAGTGATCCCTTTGAAATTAATTACAAAAACACACATCAAAGACAGTTGTTAGAACTGTTACAAATTTCAACCTGACCCGTCAGATAAAAGCTAAAATCAAATATATTGCGCAGCACTAAAATTGCACCACCATGTAAAAATGAAAATGAAATGCACACGGTTGGTAAGGTTGCATATAGACGCCAGTCCATCCAGTTCATCCTGAGTGTGTATGTTCATGTAGGTTTATGTCATTACTATTTTCCATATCCCTGTACATTGCATCCTCTAAGAAACACATCTACACATTTGTTAAATACATTTACACTATTGCTGACACCACCAACTGTGGAAGGAAGTTCCATATCCTAACAGTAAAGAACCCCTTACGCAGTCTAACTGATTGCTGAGCGGCCGCCGTAGTTGTACGGCGGCAGGTCGGCTCCCCTGCGCAAACCATCGTCATTGTACGTTGGCTGCACATGCGCGTTTTGCGAGTGAGCGGGTTGGGCGGACACGATGTCCACCGGCGACCCGCAATCGCCTGTTACAGAGGCAGAACGGGGATCTGCCAATGTAAACACGGCGGTTCCCTGTACTGTCAGGGGACATGACACAGATCAACTGTTCCCTGTAATCTGGAACAGTTAGATCTGTCATGTATCTGCCAGCCCAGCCCCCATACAGTTAGAACACAGTCAGGGAATACAGTTAACCCCTTGATCGCCCCCTAGAGTTTAACCCCTTCCCTGCCAATTACATTTATACAGTAATCAGCGGATATTTAAAGCTCTGATTGCTGTACAAATGTCATTGGTCCCAAAAAAAGTGTCAAAAGTGTCTGATCTGTCCATGGCAATGTCGCAGTCCAGTTAAAAATCACAGATCACCGCCATTACTAGTATAAAAAAAATAATAATAAAAATGCCATAAATCCATTCACATAGTTTGTAGACACAATAACTTTTGCGCAACCCAATCAATATATGCCTATTGCAGTTTTGTTTACCAAAAATATGTAGAAGAATATATATCGGCCTAAACTGATGAATACGTTTGGTTTTTTTTTGGATATTTATTATAGCAAGAAGTAAAAAAAAAGTTTTTTTTTTTCAAAATTGTCACTCTTTGTTTATAGCGCAAAAAATAAAAACCGCAGAGGTGATCAAAACCACCAAAAGAAAGCTCTGTTTGTAGGGAAAAAAGGACGTAAATTTTGTTTGGGTACAATGTCGCACGACCGCACAATTTTCAGTTAAAATGAAGCAGTGCCATATCTCAGAAAGTGCTCTGGTCAGGAAGGGGGTAAATCCTTCCGGGGCTGAAGTGGTTAAGGTTGAACTGATTCTCTTTCAGCTTCATTGAGTGTCCGCATGTCTTTTTTTAGAGACCTTAGGTTAAATAGTTTCCTCCTAATACTAGAGTCGCCATTTTAAGGTTTGTATATCCCCTCTTAAGCATCTCTTCTCCAGGAAAAATAGGTTTAATGTTTGTATTCATTCCCCATAGCTGAGGTCCTCCATTCCCTTAATTAGCTTTGTTGCCCTTCTCTGTCCTCTCTCCAGTTCCAGCACATCCTTCCTGAGGACTGGTGACCAAAATTGGACGGCATACTCAAGATGTGGCTGGACCAGAGTTGTAAATTAGTAGAATTACAGTGTGTAAATTGCTACTCTAAATGTGATAATGTACAAGGTGACTCCATTAAAATGAAATATAACATATACAATATACAGAACAAACACTTGTGCATATATTAGAGATGCATTAAAGTTTTGGCAGCCGAAACATATCGGCCGGAAATTATGTTATTGGCATTTTGGTGCTGATAATGGCACAGAAACAGCGATTTTCCCCAAAATTTTACTGTGCGTATGGTGTGTTTTTCATAGGTCATGTCACTCAAATCCAGATCAAAAATGTAAATTCATGTGTTTTTGCTGCATTTTCAATGCATTTCAACAGGGAGGTGTGTTTTTGGTGCGTTTGGTGCAAAAATGCAGAAGCAAGATTTTTAACACCACAACTGAAACCCAATGGACCGGTGTGAAAACATACAGTATCTCACAAAAGTGTCCCCTCAAAATAACTCAACACACAGCCATTAATGTCTAAACCTCTGGCAACAAAAGTGAGTACACCCCTAAGTGAAAATGTCCAAATTGGGCCCAATTAGCCATTTTCTTTCCCCGGTGTCATGTGACTCGTTAGTGTTACAAGGCCTCAGGTGTGAATGGGGAGCAGGTGTGTTAAATTTGGTGTTATCATTTTAACTCTCTCACACTGGTCACTGGAAGTTTAATATGGCACCTCATGGCAAAGAACTCTCTGAGGATCTGAAAAAAAAAGAATTGTTGCTCTACATAAAGATGGCCTGGGCTATAAGAAGATTGCCAATACCCTGAAACTGAGCTGCAGCACATTGGCCAATACCATACAGCAGTTTAACAGGACAGGTTCCACTCAGAACAGGCCTCACCATGGTCGACCAAAGAAGTTGAGTGCACGTGCTCAGCGTCATATCCAGAGGTTGTCTTTGGGAAATAGATATAT
>BLSH010493238.1:1083821-1132929 GCA_018402905.1 Glandirana rugosa
CACACAGCCATTAATGTCTAAACCTCTGGCAACAAAAGTGAGTACACCCCTAAGTGAAAATGTCCAAATTGGGCCCAATTAGCCATTTTCCCTCCCCGGTGTCATGTGACTTGTTAGTGTTACAAGGTCTTAGGCGTGAATGGGGAGCAGGTGTGTTAACTTTGGTGTTATCATTTTAACTCTCTCACACTGGTCACTGGAAGTTTAATATGGCACCTCATGGCAAAGAACTCTCTGAGGATCTGAAAAAAAAAGAATTGTTGCTCTACATAAAGATGGCCTGGGCTATAAGAAGATTGCCAATACCCTGAAACTGAGCTGCAGCACATTGGCCAATACCATACAGCAGTTTAACAGGACAGGTTCCACTCAGAACAGGCCTCACCATGGTCGACCAAAGAAGTTGAGTGCACGTGCTCAGCGTCATATCCAGAGGTTGTCTTTGGGAAATAGATATATGAGTGCTGCAGAGGTTTAAGGGGTGGGGGTCAGCCTGTCAGTGCTCAGACCATATGCTGCACACTGCATCAAATTAGTCCGCATCGCTGTCATCCCAGAAGGAAGCCTCTTCTAAAGATGATGCACAAGAAAGCCGCAAACAGTTTGCTAAAGACAAGCAGACTAAGGACATGGATTACTGGAACCATGTCATGTGGTCTGAGGAGTCTAAGATAAACGTATTTGGTTCAGATGGTGTAAAGCGTGTGTGGCGGCAACCAGGTGAGGAGTACAAAGACAAATGTGTCTTGCCTACAGTCAAGCATGGTGGAGGGAGTGTCATGGTCTGGGACGGCATGAGTGCTGCCGGCACTGGGCAGCTACAGTTCATTGAGAGA
Source organism: Glandirana rugosa (assembly GCA_018402905.1). Taxonomy (NCBI): domain Eukaryota; kingdom Metazoa; phylum Chordata; class Amphibia; order Anura; family Ranidae; genus Glandirana; species Glandirana rugosa. The sequence goes on from BLSH010493238.1 coordinate 1,084,658, forward strand.
ACCATGAATGCCAACATGTACTGTGACATACTGAAGCAGAGCATGATCCCCTGCCTTTGGAGACTGGGCCTCAGGGCAGTATTCCAATATGATACAAACCCCAAACGCACCTCCAAGATGACCACTGCCTTGCAAAAGAAGCTGAGGGTAAAGGTGATGGACTGGCCAAGCATGTCTCCAGACCTAAACCCTATTGAGCATCTGTGGGGCATCCTCAAACGGAAGGTGGAGGAGCGCAAGGTCTCTAACATCCTCCAGCTCCGTGATGTCATCATGGAGGAGTGGAAGAAGACTCCAGCGGCAACCTTTAAAGCTCTGGTGAACTCCATGCCCAAGAGGGTTAAGGCAGTTAAATTTTGACACTTTTGGGTCCAATTTGGACATTTTCACTTAAGGATGTACTCACTTTTGTTGCCAATGGTTTAGCCGTTAACCTCCCTGGTGGTATGATTATTTCAGATTTTTGGTGCTGAAAGGGGTACGATTATTTTGCATGGAAATTTGGCGTTTTATATTGTAGGCCTGTAATTCTTAGGAATAACTCACTTAAATCTGTCCAAACAAGAGTCTAGTAGACATCCCGGGTATGATAAAGTTTGAAACATGAAATCATAAATTATAATATAATAAATAACTAAATAATATAATTATCATTATAATTATAATTATAATTAATAATTATCAAAAATAATAACGAAATAGTAATACAATTTATTCAATAATGTAATCAAACCAAAAACACTGAAATTTGCTCATTTGCAGAATTGTCGCTGTCGTCACTTTCAGTGTCTGATGACGAATTTCCCCAAAAATCAGTATCACTCAATTCTGCAAATGATTCTTATTTACTATCGCTGTTTTCTAGTTGATCAAAAACCACTTTTGATGTAAAGGGACACTTTTTGGTTGCCATGGACATTCTCAAGTTTCCAGGCAGAAAAAATGACATATATAATATAAAAGTGCATGCAGGTCACTGGACAAAGCACTAGGGACAAAGGGGATGTGAAATGATTTGATACAGTAATGTAATCTATAAGATTACAGTGTACTGTATGTGTTGTGTGTGTTTCACTTTTTGAATTTGCCGCTGGTCTCCGCCCCGTGTGACACGACGCTCACAGGGAACGGAGCCCGAGGCACACAGAGGCATCGGGTGGAGGACACAGCCCGCGGACACAGTGGGGGGAGATCGATGGATCCAGGGGACAAGGTAAGTAATGCTGCCTTGGATCCAGCGATGCAATCCCGAGTGTGGCTCGGGGTTACCGCTAATGGTACTGAAATTCCACCCCGAGCCACACTCGGGAATACCGCCAGGGACCAGTATGACAGATTAATAGCGATAACAGCAAGTTTAACGCACCTGCTCCCCATTCACACCTGACACCTTGTAACACTAACGAGTTACATGACACTGGGGATAGAAAATGGCTAATTGAGCCCAATTTAGACATTTTCACTTAGGGGTTTACTCACTTTTGTTGGCAGCGGTTTAAACATGAATGACTGTGTGTTGAGTTATGTTGAGGGGACAGCAAATTTACACTGTTATACAAGCTGTACACTCACTACTTTACATTGTAACAAAATGTCATTTCTTCAGTGTTGTCACATGAAAAGATATAATAAAATATTTACAAAAATGTGAGGGGTGTACTCACTTTTGTGAGATATTGTACATAAAATTTAAAGGGATACATTTTTCTTGAGCTTTTCTTTCACGAAAGGTGCCAATAATGGCCGGCAATAAATTCTTATTCATTTAAATTCATGATATTAATTAAAAAGTCGAATATAATACAATTACATAAAAAATATATATATATTTTAAAAACTGTCATTTTTGGTATCAGTTTAGGTTTTTGGCCAAGTTTTGCATTTTCAGTTTTGGTTTTGGCACCAAAATTTCCATTTGGTGCACCTCTAGTATATATAAGTGAAAAAAGTCCAGGTTAGGTCTTCCAATGCACTGCAGTGACACTTTGCAGAAAAGGAGTGTTATGCTGAATTGAATCTGTAGTGGAGTCCTCATGTTCTGGTAAGAGTCCATTGCTTGTGGTTGGCAATGGCTCATGTGGTGATTGTCAAAGTGGATTAACCACTTCAATACCGGGCACTTCCCCCCTTCCTGCCCAGGAGAATTTTCAGCTTTCAGCGCTGTCACACGTTGAATGACAAATGCGTGGTCATGCAACACTGTTTTTAAAAACTACATTTTTATCATTTTCTTCCCACAAATAGAGCTTTCTTTTGGTGGTATTTGATCACCTCTGGGGTTTTTATTTTTTTCTAAACAAACTAAAAAAGACCATTTTTTTTTTTTTTAAAAATATGTTTTTCTTTGTTTCTGCTATAAAATTTTGTTTTCTCCTTCACTGATGGGCACTGATGAGGCTGCACTGACGGGCATTGATGAGGCGGCACCGATGGGTACTGATGAGTTGGCACTGATAAGCTGGCACTGATGAGCACTGATGAGGAGGCACTAATATGTTGAATTGATGGGCACTGATAGGCGGAACTGATATGCAGCACTTATAGGCACCCATAGGCGGCACTGATATGCAGCACTGATGGGTACTGATAGGTGGCACTGATGGGCATTGATAGGCCGCACTGATGGGCACTAATAGGCGGCACTGATGGGCACTGACAGACAGCACTGATGGTCACTGAAAGGGGGCACTGATTGGCACTGTCAGGTGGCATTGATAGGCACTAAAAGATGGCACTGATGGGCACTAATAGATGGCACTGATAGGCAGCATTGAAGATGAGGTACTGATAATCATTACTGATGGGCACTGATTGGCATCTCTGGGGCACTGACAGGCGTTACTGATGGGCACTTTGATGGGCACTGGTTGGCACTTTGGTGGGCACTGACTGGCAGCTGATGGGCAGTGATTGGCAGATTTGGTGGGCACCTCTGATATGGGCTGAGCTGATAATCAATGCGCTGATTATCAGTGCAGACCCCCCTTTTACAGGAGAGCCGCCGATCGGCTCTCCCTGTCAGTGCAAATCGAGGAAAGCCGTTTACCGGCACTTCCTAGATACATGCTGTGATTAGCTGACACTGGTCACAGCTGATCATGTAGTAAAGAGCCTCCGCCAGAGGCTCTATACCATGATTGGAATTGCAGTGTGTCAGAGTGACACACCACATCACCGATCACCGCGCTGTGTGCCTCCGCGAGCATGCGATCGAGACTTATCCTGCCAGACATCATATGATGTCCAGTCAGGATAACGTAATAACCGCCCAGCTGTCATTCTGCTATAGGCCGGGTGGAAAGTGGTTAAACACCCCCTTTCTGCAAAGTGTCACTGCGGTGTTTTGGAAGACCTAATTTGGATGTTTTTCACTTGACCACTTGACTTGAATGACGGCAACAGCACAGTCAGCCAATTGCGCTTGCCACATTCCCGCTGCTGGGCGCAGGTGGCACACTCTTTGTTCACAGTGTCTTTTGGACACGGCCAAACACAAATTAAGGTAAAGAGCCAACCAGTGGCTCTTTACCATGTGATCAGCTGTGTCCAATCACAGCTGATCACGATCTCAACAGAAGCCGGTTACCGGCTCTCTTCACCGCTCTTTCTCACACTGTCAGCGTGTGGAGGAGGGGAGAAAAGGGGCGGTAATCGGCACCTGCAAAAGTGCTGCCAATCTATGCCCACTACTGCTGCCAATTAGTGCCAACCACTGCTCCCAATTAGTGCCCACCACTGCTGCCAATCAGTGCCCACCACTGCTGCCAATCAGTGCTTACCACTGCTGTCAAGCAGTGCCCAGCAGTGTCTCTTGATCAATGTCACCTATCAGGGCTGCCTACCAGTGCCCATCAGTGTCACCTACCAGTGACCATCAGTGCCACATATCAGTGCTGCCTATCAGTGCTCACCAGTGCTGCCTCATCAGTGCCCACCAGTGCTACCTATCAGTGCCCATCAGTGCTGCCTATCAGTGCAGCCTCATCAGTGTCTCTTCATTAGTGCCCACCAGTGCCACCTCATCAGTGCAGCCTCATCTGTACCACCTCATCAGTGCCCATCCGTACCACTTCATCAGTGCCCATCAGTGCAGCTTATCAGTGACCATCAGTGCCACCTCATCATTGCACATCAGTGAAGAAGAAAAATTACCTGCAAAATTTTATAACAAACTATAAAAAAGTTTTGTTTTTTTTCAAAATTGTAGGTGTTTATTAGTTTATTTAGCAAAAAAAAAAAAAAAAAACCCAGCGGTGATTAAATACCACCAAAAGAAAGCTCTATTTGTGTGAAAAAAATAATAAAAATATTGTTTGGGTACAGTGTTACATGACCGCGTAATTATCATTCAAAGTTCTGAAAGCTGAAAATTGGCCTGGTCAGGAAGGGGGTGAAAGTGCCCAGTGGGCAAGTGGTTAATCTATTAATTCCAACCTCTATATATTGCTTCTGAACATGTGAAACAGTATTGGTCCCAGGACAGAGCCTTGGAGTACCCCGTTTACAACTCCAGACCGTTCAGAAAATATGCCATTTATCACTACCCTCTTGATGCGCTTTTGTAACCAGTTTTCTATCCAGGTACCTACAATATCACTAATGCCAAAAAACCTTCATTTGTACATTAAACGTTTAATAGATACAGTAACCAATGCTTTAAAGAAATCTAGTTACACTACATACAATCAATGTAGCATTAAACATAATGTTGTAATGCAAGTAGAGAGAGTAACTACAGTACTCGGATTTAGTGTATTTTTTATGTGTCACACTCCCAATAGGCGTTCCAAATCTCAAAAGTGTTCAGTAGGGTTGGGGTCAGAGCTCTGTGAAGGCCACTTGGGTTTCTCCACACCAAACTAATCAAACTTTGTCTTTATGGAGCTTACTTTGTGCACATGAATACAGTCCTGCTGGAGCAGAAAAGTATTTTCACAAGTTTGGAAATGCACGGTTGTCTAAGTGTCTTTGTACACTGTAACACAAATTGCCTCCCTCACAGAAAACACCTGAACTTAATTGTTTGGAGAAGTGTCTACATATAAAAGTCTACTTATCAATGTTTTCACCCAAGTTTCATGCAACTTCACCCATTTTCCCAATAACATACAGCTAGTAAAATGGGTTAATCTTCTGTGAAAGTTGTGTGACTTTTGGATGAAAACATTGATAAGTAGACCCCTTTATGTAGACACCTCCAAAATATTAAAGTGATTGTAAAGCTTTGTTTTTTTTTTCTTTAAAATAGCAAACATATCATACTTACCACCTCTGTGCAGTGGTTTTGCACAGAGTGGCCCGAACCTCCCCTTCTGGGGTCCTCCAGCGGCAGTCTTGGGACCTCCTTCGCATCCAGTGACCCAACAGGGAAAGCTTCCCTGGGGTCACACGTGCGGGTGCGCTTCTGTGCCCTGCTGTTTGCGTGTATTCATACAAACAGCGGGACTCGGCGCCCCCCGGCCCCTGCGTCACTGAACCTGATTGACAGCAGCGGGAGCCAATGGCTCCGCTGCTATCAATCCAGCCAATGAGGACCTGTGATACCAGCTGAAGCAGATTGCTCGTAGCCGCCTCTGGAATGAACGGGCTCAGGTAAGTAAAAGGGGGGCTCTGGGGGGGTCACTATTGAGAAAAAGTTTTTCACCTTAATCCAAAAACCATGACCATGACTTTACAACCACTTTAAGTTAAGGTGTTTCCAGTGAAGAGGACTGTCTGTGTTATAGTGTACAAAGATATTAGGATTTTGGCAGGTTGACTTTAACGAATTCCTGTCTGTCCTATAACAAAATGGTGACCAGACGGGCCTTTAATCGATCCGGGTGGATGTCATATGATGTCCTCCCGGATCACGCTGCACTGCGGAGCAATCTGTCGCTGGCTGTGTCTATTGGACACAGCCAATGACTGAGCAGTGTACTCGCTCGCTACTGGTACCATGTGACCGATGTTAGGATGTTGGGATATGACAATGAGGTGTTTGCCATTTATGCCACCGGGGATTGCATAGCCTTGCTAGAGAGAGGGTGCTATCTCCCGTTTATACTTAGGTTGGCTTGACCCGGTTAGTATTTTTGTGTCTTTTTTGTGAATGTGGTCATTTGCATTATTTGCGCTTTCTCCACATCCTTGATGGTTGGTGGGCCCTCCTCCCCCTTCCGGCGCACCTGAGCCACCTGCCGAATGGCTAGGGTGGCAGGCCTCTTCCTCTCCCTTGGTTATGCTTGTCCCCTTTTGCCCTAGCAATCTGCCCTCTGACACTGCACCTTTTTTGCCATCCTTTTGGCTTTTTTCCATCTGGTACAGGAAGTGGAGGGTGCCGGTACTGCACTGGCCCTCTCCACTCTTCCTGTTTGCATGCCAGGGAGAGTATACAGCGTTGGCGGTGGTTTGATGCATTACATCCCCCGCCTAATGACGGGGTGACGCCGCGCGCCGTCCAATCGGGGGACCCAATTTGAATGCGCCTCTGGCGCTTCCATTGGCTGGACTGGGGGGTGGTTTTCACTGATGGGAGCCGTCGATTGGCTCATTTTCACTTCTTTAACCCCCACTACATGATGCCAAATCACTGGCATCCTCATGGTGTGATAGCAGCGACTTAGATGCCAGACGGACAGTGGTTTTCTTGTAGGTGGTAAGTCCATCCTAAAATGGTTAGACTATCCTCCTCATTCCTCTTCTCTGTATTGGCATGAACGCAGCTGTGCCTTGTTTTGGAAATATTATATTTGGCTTGCTATTCCCTATACATCTTTTTTCGTTTCTTTCCCTTATAGTATTGGGATTGGGCTTTTTTCAGCTGTGATTTTGGCTACATACTCCATCAGCAGCTAATACGAGGTGGGTATTTTGTGATACTTTATCTCCCCCTCCTTTGCCCATTACCTTCAGTCAATTAGTGTTTCCTTAGTAACTGAAGTTTTTCCTTTATATATATATATATATATATATATACATATAGCTCCAGCCCATATCTATTTTGCTACATTGCCATTCCCTATCTCACCACTCCTGGCTCGTTGCCAAGCCATCCCTATGACATCAGTCTAGGTCTACCCCACTGCTCCAGCAGGTATATTACACTCAGTACTGGTTTGAGACTATATCATTGACAATGTTTTTATATACAGTGATATGTACTCCATTTCTGTCTTCTGTGGAGCCATCTTCTGGTTTCTCCCATTCTTGGGAGCCCTTTCAGCCGGAGCCTTTGTTGGTTGCCTCACAAGGTGATACCTGGATCCCTTTTGTGGGGTTGCGGGCCGAGCCATCTGTCTGCCTCCCTACTGGGGGGTTTCTTTGAACGCTTGGGAATGACTACCCTCTATGGATGATTTTTGGTCACTTCCTTTGCACCATCAATAGCCAAAATGTTTTAACATATACAAAGTCTGTTCCTTAATACAAGTATACACTACCCTCCTTTTGGACACCCCGACAATTATTTTGGTGAGTAGAGCTCTCTTAAATACTAGGGTCTCTAGCTGTATCAATAGGTGGCAGCACTGGGCAAACACCCTCTGTCTGTATAATATTACATGTGTTCTTTTCTCTTTCACAGAGAATATCGATGTTGATCTTATACTTCGGCACCTCTGATGAAGGTCGCTTTTCCGAAATGCATTAGGTGCCATCTGATTGCATAATGCTAATGTTTTTGTTATTGTTGTGGTCATAAGTTACTAGCACATTATGAGAGACTTACCTTAAAACGAAGCCCTCCAGTGCTGCGCTGTCAACACTGAGAGGGCTTCCATCTTTACTCGATCTTCCTTCCAGGTTTGCATCCTCCAGCTACATGAGTGGCCGGGGGTGCGATGACGTCCGCGTGTATGCGTGGAAGCCGCTGTTTACAGCATGGCCTCTGAAGGTCTGGCACGGTGTGCGTGTGTTACCAGCTGCATGCACTCTCCTGTGCGAGTTTAGGAGATATTCACAGTACCTAGAGGTAAGTCTTATTATAGGCTTAACCGTAGGTAAAAGTGGTAAAACTGAGTTTATTACCACTTGAAAGGTGAAAATTGGCCTGGACAGGAAGAGAGTAATAGTGCAGATATTAAAGTGGTTAAAACTATGACTGAAGATGCTCCATAAATGTAACCTACTCTGTTCTTCATGAAAATGTTCAAGTCTTTTTACAATACATTGCTAGCATAGTCCTTGGGCACATGTGAATGGCCTTACATACTGACTGATTAAATAGATTCACACTAAGCTTGGTTAACAAGCTTACTGTTTATAAAGAATTAAATTATGAAAAGGAAAAAGAAAGCTGTGTAAAATAGCTTTCCAAGTGTTGTGGTAACAATGGCACTTGGAGCTCTTTGTAATGAGCATCACCATTACTTGTTCATTCTTCTGTTCATAAAGGCCAAGGTCGTAAATGGATATTATGGGCTTTCTAGTTTTACTACTCTTTCCAGTGAACCTTATTATTTTATAAGTATGACTTCATTTAGAGACATTGGAATCAGACAATGGAATCAGGCCTGGATGGGCAATCTAACAATTCTGGTATATGACAGAGGGCCAGGGTAGATGTTAGTCAAAGTTGACTAGGAGATTTGTCTTGAGTTATTGGCTTTGTCTAGGGTGACATCAGCTGGCTTGAATTATACTTTAACATGCGGAATGACGAGAGAGGGTACATGTAGATGGAATTTGGCTCTCTACATTTTCTAAAACTTGCACATACATGTATCTACAGTTATACACTCTATATTGTGCCCACTCTGCCAATCTACCCATTGGCTTCCAGTCTCCCAATGAATACATTTCAAAATATCAACAACATACAAATTCATCCATAACTCAGCCCCCAGCTACATCACAAAACATATCTCAAAATATTACCCAAACTATCCTCTCTGCTCCTCCCAAGACCTCCTATTCTCTTATGTCCCTCATCATCCCTTCACATGCTTGCACCCAGGACTTCTCCAGAGCCTATCCCATCTTCTGGAACTCTCTACCCCAGCCTATCAAGCTGTTGTATCGGGTAGAGGTCAGGACTTTGTGCAGGCCAGTCAAGTTCCTCCACCCCAAAATTCACTCACCCATGTCTTTATGGACCTTGTTTGGGTTGGAGTAACTTGACTGGCCTTCACATGGAATTTAATGGTATCCCGGTCTTAGCCCGTAGGGTTAAATATTGAGTTGGCCCTCCTTTTGCAGCTATAACAGCTTCAACTCTTCTGGGACTTCTGCCCACAAGGTTTAGAAATGTTTCCATGTCTCCTAAACCTTGTGGACAGCCTTCCCCAGAAGAGTGAAGAGTTGAAGCTGTTATAGCTGCAAAGGGTGGGTCAACTCAATATTGAACCCTATGGACTAAGACTGGGGTGCCATTAAAGTTCATGTGTGTGTAAAGGCAGGTGTCACAGTACTTTTGGTAATATAGTGTACTGTATATCTTAAAAAAATGTGACCTGCATTATTACAAATTGAGCAAAACTTATTGATTGTCAAGCTCCCGGGAGAAGGAAAACAGAGCACTGAAGTTGCCGAAGCACCTCCAACTACCTCGCCATATCTGGATATCAATACAGATGGCCCTGTCCCTTACAGATGGGTAAAAAGGATCCTATAGTTTACAAGAATCAGCCTGCCAGGATCTTCGTAAATTCATCCATGCAGGAGAATTCAATCCAGTAAAACCATGTTTTGTAAAAATCTTTCATTAAAAATGCCTTTACACTAAGTTACTACATGCCAGCTGAAACTTGAAATCAGACTTTGGAACACCAGCTTTGTAAGCAGATGAGCTTGATGGAGAAAGATTTAGGTGGGGTTGGTAAGGTGAAAATCAGTAATGGCATAATAATAGCATGTACACTACTTTACAGATCTTTTGGCAAATAAAAGAAAATTTTTATATGTGTTCTACACCATCATTTTTACCTAGTGTTGCTCTTTAATAGTTGTTGTAAACCCTTACATATACCTTGTGAAGGGACTAGCCTCAGGTGATACACAGCTATTAAACAAATCCAACTAAATACGTTGTACCAATTTATCTGCAGTCCTCTCTTCTCTATATCCATTCAAAGTCCTGAATTTATAAAGCTTGTCTGAGCTGTCAGAAAGCAGAGGATGGGGTGCTGAAGTTACACTCTGTTGAGCTTAGTGAGAGCTGATTGGAGGGAAGGGACACCCCCCCGTCACATAGCACACAAGAACAGTGGCTGTCAATCCCAGGCTGTGTGCTGGATATCCCTCCCCTGACACCATTTTTTCTCTTGGTGTCAGGAAAACTTGTCTGAAGTGATTCATATACGTAGCAGAGGAACCAGGCAGCAAACAATAATGACACTTGATTTATTAAAACTGGAGAGTGCAAAATCCAGTGCATCTCTGCTTGAAGTTAGAAGCAGATTTGGCTACGATGCACAGCTTCACCAGATATTGCATTCTACAGTTTTAGTAAATCAACCCCTTAGTGTCCTGGATTGAGACAAGTACACACTATAGAGGGGTATGCTTTGTTCATATATCACATCTGAGATTTACAACCACTTTAATCATCTGGGTAACTTCAGATGTCCTCTTGGAAAAAAATCTATTTTTACTTGAATCTCGGAGCTTTAAACCTAATTGACTCTTTGATTTTAAGTCCTCAAAGAGTGACAAAGATTATGGGTTTTCTTGCCAGAGTTATCGGCTGACCAATTGGATTTCTTTTATAAGTATACTCCTGCGCTTCTCGCCGAGTGCCTATCAAGCCCAGACAATCGCTAAATGCGCCTCTTGCTGCTTTGTGTCATGAATTTATCAGATGCTTCAGTAAAACATGTCAAGATTGGAGGCTGAGCAGCCTTTATTAGATTAATGCGAGGGAAGTAGCAGAACATGATGTCTGCTGAACGCGACAAGATGAGAACAGGATAGCGAGGGTATAAAAAAAAAAAAACAAGGTCTTTTCTACCTACAGGAAGTGAGCAGGTTGTTACGAAACGCTTGTTGCTACGAAGCCGTAATTCAGGAGGTAATTGAAGAGGCAGCAGGAAGGAGTGTGTTTGTTTTTTCCTGATACAGAGATACCTCCGAAGTCACAGATGACTGAAGTTTAAATATTTAGAATACGTAAAGTCTACAGATTCCTCTGATGAGTTTGTTTGCATGGAGGAAATGTATTGGACAATTTATCTGAAGTCCAGGCAGATATAGAAGACGCAGATTAACGCAAATCTAAATTCATTGACCCCTTTAAAACAAATTTCCACTTTTGCATTGAAATTTGGCAACGTGAAAGAAGTTTGTTTGAAATCTTTGCAAATTTATTTAAAATAAAAAATCCCATGTACATAAGTACTCACAGCCTGTGTGCCATGACACTCAAAATTGAGCTCAGGTGTATCCTGTTTCCACTGATCATCTTGAGATGTTTCCACAACTTGATTGGAGTCCACCTGTGGTAAATTCAGTTGATTGGACATGATTTGGAAAGGCACACGCCTGTCTATATAAGGTCCCACAGTTAACAGTGCATGTCAGAGCACAAACCAAGCCATGGAGTCCAAGGAATTGTCTATAGACCTCCGAGCCAGGATTGTCTTGAGGCACAGATCTGGGGAAGGGAACAGAAACATTTCTGCAGCATTGAAGGTCCCAATGAGAATAGTGGCCTCCATCATCAATAAATGGAAGAAGTTTGCAACCACCAGGACTCTTCCTAGAGCGGGCCACCCGGCCAAACTGAGCAATCGGGGGAGAAGTGCCTTAGTCTTGAAGGTGACCTGATGGTGACTCTGACAGAGTGGCAGTGTTTCTCTGTGGAGAGAGGAGAACCTTCCAGAAGAACAACCATCTCTGCAGCACTCCACAATCAGGCCTGTATGGTAGAGTGGCCAGACAGAAGCCACTTCTCAGTAAAAGGCACATGACTGCCCGCTGGGAGTTTGCCAAAAGGCATCTGAATGACTCTCAAACCGTGAGAAACAAACTTCTCTGGTCTGATGAAACAAAGATTGAACTCTTTGGCCTGAATGGCAAGCATCATTTCTGGAGGAAACCAGACACCGTTCATCGCCTGGCCAATACCATCCCTACAGTGAAGCATGTTGGGGGCAGCATCATGATGTAGAAATGTTTTTCAGCGACAGGAACTGGGAGACTAGTCAGGATCGAGGGAAAGATGAATGCAGCAATGTACAGAGACATCCTTGATGAAAACCTGTTCCAGAGCACTCTGGACCTCAGACTGGGGTGAAGGTTCATCTTCCAACAGGACAACGACCCTAAGCACACAGCTAAGGTAACAAAAGAGTGCCTACAGGCCAACTCTGTGAATGTCCCAGAGTGGCCCAGTCAGAGCCCAGACTTGAACCCGATTGAACATCTCTGGAGAGATCTGAAAATGGCTGTGCACCGACGCTCCCCATCCAACCTGATGGCGCTTGAGAGGTCCTGCAAAGAAGAATGGGAGAAATTGCCCATAAATAGGTGTGCCAAGCTTATAGTATCATACTCAAAAAGACTTGAGGCTGTAATTGGTGCCAAAGGTGCTTCAACAAAGTATTGAGCAAGAGCTGTGAATATTTATGTACATGTGATTTATTTTATTTTTAATAAAGTTTAAGATTTCAAACTAACATCTTTCACTTTGTCATTATGGGGTATTATTTGTAGAATTTTGAGGAAAATAATGAATCTAATCCATTTTGGAATAAGGCTGTATAGCAAAATGTGGAAAAAGTGAAGCGTTGTGAATACTTTCCGGATGCATTGCATATTTGTTATGTGTTCACATTTACACAGCATGCCTCACAAAGTGTTTATAAATATCTCTTACTTTTTAGATTATTATTATTATTACTGTTATTATACATGATTTTTATAGTGCCAGCAGTTTACACAGCGCTTTACAACATGGGGGGCAGACAGTACAGTTACAATACAAAAAATACAGGAGGAATCAGAGGGCCCTGCTCGTTAGAGCTTACAATCTACAAGGGAGAGTCAAGTGGAACAAAAGGCTAATAACTGTGGGGTATGAGCTGATGGAGAAAATGAAAATACAGTTGTTAGGTGTGGGTAGGATAGGCTTCTCTGAAGAGAAGGGTTTTAAGATATCATATAAAAGCTAATAGAGTAGGAGATAATCAGACATTTTGGGGTAAGGAGTTCCATAGGATTGAAGAGGCTCTGGAAAAGTCCTGGAGGTGAGCATGGGAGGAGGTGACGAGAGAGCCAAAGAGCCAGAGGTCTTGAGAGGAACAAAGAGAATGAATAGGTTGGTATTTAGATAGGTATTTGTTGTGGAGGTTGAGGAGGCAAGATTTGGACAGTGATTGGATGTGGGGCTTAAAGGAGAGTTCAGAGTCCAGGACTACACCTAGGACCTTAGCATATGGGGATGGGTTTATAGTTGTGCCATCAATATTGACAGAGAGATCAGGGGAAGGGGCATATGGGGGAGGAAAAATTATAAGTTCGGTTTTGGATAGATTGAGTTTGAGGAAGTGGTGTGACATCCAGGCTGATATATCTGTTAGTAAATTAGTGATACATGAGGAGACGGAGGGACTGAGCTGAGGGGTAGAGAAATAGATTTGGGTGCTGTCAGCATACAGATGGTATTGGAATCCTTGGGAGGCTATCAGCTGACCCAGGGAGGAGGTGTAGATTGAGAAGTCCAAGGAGGAGAGGTCCAAGAACGGAACCTTGGGGGACCCCAGCACAGAAAGGAAGAGGAGAGGAGGAAGTAGAATTGTAAGTAACATTAAAGGTGCGGTTGGATAAGTAGGAGGAGAACCAGCATAGAGTACAGTCACGGATATCAAAAGCGTGGAGTTTTTTGAGGCGGAGGGGGTGGTCAACCGTATCAAAGGCAGCAGAGAGGTCCAGGAGTGGAGTACAGAAAAGTGTCCATTGGTTTTGACCGCTAGTAGATCATTTGTTAGTTTTAGGAGAGCAGTTTCTGTGGAGTGTTGAGGACAAAATCCAGACTGAAGGGGATCAAGAAGGCTATTATCAGCAAGGTGGTCGCTCAGTCGGTTGTAGACCAGATGTTCAAGTTTGGATAAAAAGGGGAGCAAGGAGATGGGGCGTAGGTTGTCAAGATTGGATGGGATCACCAGGTGCACATAAGTGCCACCTACCAGTGCCTACCAATACCACCTACCAATGCCCACCAGTACCACCTATTAATGCCTGCCAGTGTCACCTATCAGTGCCCATCAGTGCTGCCAACCAGTGCCCATCAGTGCCTCATCATCAGTGCCACCTATCAGTGCTGCCTATCAGTGTCACCTACCAATGTCTACCTGTACCCATCAGTGCCACCTATCAGTGCCCTTCAGTGCCATCCCTCAGTGCCCATCAGTGCCACCCATCAGTGCCCACCAGTGCTGCCTCATCAGTGCCCACCAGTGCCACCTATCAGTGCCCATCAGTGCTGCCTCATCAGCACACATCAATGAATGAGAAAAATTACCGTTTTCAAAATTTTATAGCAAACTGTAAACTGTTATATGAAACTGTTTTTTTTTTTCTTTTCAAAATTTTCAGTCTTTTTTGTTTTTTTAGCAAAAAATAAAAAACCCAGTGATGATTAAATACCACCAAAAGAAAGCTCTGTTTGATAAAAAAAATTGCATGGTTACAGTGTAGCATGACTGGGCAATTGTCATTCAAAGTCTGGCAGCGTGAAAGCTGAAAATTGGCCTGGGCAGGAGGGGGGTTTAAGTGACCAGTAAGCAAGTGGCTAAAACGTCCATTATCATCATCCCAGCATGCCCCGGTCAGTGATGTCACAATGGGGTGGAGTCACCCGCTGATGTCATCAGATGACTCCGCCCTTCAGCTATTTAATAAATGTCAGACGGAGGAGCAGGCAGTCCGCAGGGATTGTTCAACGAGACCGGGTTCAGCGGTGCGGCGTGAGATGGATCTACATCGGGGGACATTGTTTTTTATTTACAAAAACTCATTTACTGTCTTTATTCACTTTTTCACATTTTTGTGAATGGGTAGGGGTACTATGTACCTCCCTTTGGGGCAGAGCCCCCCTGCTCCACAGCAACCCCCCATGCTGAGGGCATGTGGCCTGGTATGGCTCAGGAGGGGGGACGCTCGCTTGTTCCACCCTCCTTTCCTGGCCTGCCAGGTGGCATGCTCAGATAAGGGTCTGGTATGGATTTCGGGGGTGCCCATGCCATTTTTTTTTACATTTTGGCATGGGGTTCCCCTTAGAATCTATACCAGATCCGAGGGGCCTAGTATGAATTGGGGGGGACCCATGCTGTTTTTGAATTTTCTATTGCTGGCAATGTTTTGTTTACATTTCAGCTGCCAATGGGGAAGGCTGCTGACAGCTGATGAGTCATCGGTTGTTAACCACTTCAGCCCCGGAAGGATTTCCAGCTTTAGGACCGGAGCCCTTTTTGCGATTTGGCGCTGCGTCGCTTTAACTGACAATTGCGCGGTCGTGCGACGTTGTACCCAAACGAAATTTGCGTCCTTTTTTCCCCACAAATAGAGCTTTCTTTTGGTGGTATTTGATCACCTCTGCGTCATTTCTGATCGCCGCTATAAACAAAAGAAGAGCGACAATTTTGCAAAAAAATCCAAATTTCTTACTTTTTGCTAAAATGCAAATGCAAAAAAAAAATATAAAAAAACATTTTTTTTCATCGGTTTTGGCCGATTTATATTCTTCCTCATATTTGCGATAAAAAAAATCGCAATCGGCGTTTATTGATTGGTTTGCGCAAAAGTGGTCGCGTTTACGGATGATGAGAATTCATTTTTGGGGTTTTTCATTTTTTTTTATTTTTTACTAGTAATGGCGGCGATCTGCGATTTTTAGCGGTACTGCGATATTTCAGCGGACATGTCGGAACATTTTGACACTTTTTTGGGACCATTGGCATTTATACAGCGATCAGTGCTATAAAAATGCACTGATTACTGTGTAAATGCCATTGGCAGTGAAGGGGTTAACCTGCAGGGGGCGCGCTAAGGGTCAAGTATGTTCCCTGGGCGTGTTCTAACTGTAGGGGGACTTGCCTAGCTGGGGAAAGGAAGTGGTCACAGCCTTCACTTACAGGAAGGCTGTGATCACAGCCCTTCCCCCTCACACAGAGCGGAGGTCCGTGTTTACTTACACGGACCTCCGCTCATTCGCTCCGGGGGGGGCATCGCGGGTGGCCGGCGGCAATCGAAGCCGCGCACCCGCTCCCTGGACCCCCCCCGGACACAGTGAGCGCTGGTCGGCAATTGACGGCGTCACAGTGGCTCTGTATCGCGCCCGCCGTCGTATGACGGCGATTTGCGTTACAGAGCCACTCTGTCGCCGTCAATTGCCGACCAGCGGTCGGCAAGCGGTTAAGGACGCGGCGGGCGGCTTCCCGGCCCGCTGCTGAACAACCAGCGATTCTTTCCACAGAATTTGAATCGGTTGATCATTTTTTGATCTTCTGAATCATATTTATTGATTCATATGACGCCCAGTCAGGATATCTGAACCACTTCCCGGCCGTCATTCTGCATACTGCGGTAGGGAAGTGGTTAAGTCTAGTCCCTACTGTTAATCACTTTGTATGCTAATGCTATTATTATATTACCATTGTTAATCCATTTTATGCTTGCCTAGATACCAACCTTATTGGGTGACGATATATTAAGTTTGCCTTTACTACCTGGTTTGATGCTTGTTTCCTTTGATATTGCACTACTACTATGTACTAGGTATTACTTCCAGTGATTTTCTGTGATATTGCATGTTCATACACTTAGCTTGGTGTGGCAGAGCGGCTGAGGTTCTTGACAAGGTTGAGGCAAAAAACAGCAGGCCCATCCTAATCAGTGGCTCCTACAGACCTACAGGGGTAGCGCTGCATAAACTAGAGCGGCTCCATTGTCGGAATAACAATCTCTCTGTTCTGAAAATGGTACTTCAAGTGCACACAGTCTTTAGAAGGGCTTTCAGGATCATATTATGGTACATCAAGAGGAGGTGTATGGGGCATAGATGAAAGCTGTAATTATAATGCAATTATCACCACTTATCTGTCCTCTCCTACAAGAGGCCTGCTACGTTTTCGGTATAATTTCAGGATATAAACACAGGTTTCGGCAGAAAACCATTTTAGTGGTTCTGTGTTCAATCTCAGTGCCAAATAAAATGATACCGATATTAAAAAATAATGTCTAAATTACCTGTGCTATGAAGACAGACTCATGTGTCAGTAATGCTGTATATTTCAGAATGCTCAGCACTTGCACAGCGCCTAATGCATTGCATGATCAGTGCTGGAAATTCAGATGTGGACTGCAGGTAAGTCTGCCTAGAGGTAAAATTGATTTGCAAATAGAAAAGAGAGTTTTATAACTATTTATTACAGATGGTGGGGGACTTAATAAAGCAGCTGCGCCACTTTTGTGCTGGTAATTGCTGTGTTGCTTCTAAAGCCTCGTACACAGAATGCGACGGTCATACGACCAAACGGAGCAAATCGTATGTTGGCTGTTGTGTCTCGCGTACTGACATGCATTAAGCGATCGTACAACCAAGCCAAACATAGTGAGCGTATAAAGAGAAATTAAAGGTGCATGTAATTTGTGAATTAGGACACTTCCGGGCATTCCTGACTTCTGAGCATGCGTGTTTTGCATAGTACAACTTGTTGGTCCAACCTTTCTGTACACACAATACAACGGTCGTACGACCGCTTGTTGGTACAACCAAAGTTTTCTAGTTTGCTCATCCAACTGCTGTTGTACGACCACCGTACTTCGGCTGTTCTAATCGCGCGTACTAACGGTCGGATGATCGTACAATGAGCGGTCGTACGACCGTTTTCATACGGCCGCCGCACCGTGTGTACGGGGCTTTACTCAAAAGACATCTGTGACAGTTTTGGTTCTGACAGCGACTTGTGCGCCGTATTCAGGTAGTTCTAGTTTTCTCCACTTCTACATTGCAGAGCAATACCTGCGCCAAATTCCAAATAAACTTAAAAAAATAAAAGAGCGACAGTTTATATCTTACGAAAGTTGAGCTAATTAAAATCTACTTTCTTTTGGCGCACACAGATTTTATTAAAGTGTCCTGCATGTTTTCTAAACGTGGCATAGCATGCACATATTAACTGCTTCCCGACCACCTGCGGCAGTAACACTGTGGCAAGGTGGCTGGATAGCGCGAATCGCTGTACATGTACGTCGGTTCCTGCATGTGATATAGTGAGCGCCTGGGTCCAGCAGACTCAATGTCCGCCAGCGACTCGCGATCGCGGTATGCAGAGGCAGAATTGTGATCTGCCTATGTAAATAAGGCAGATTCCCGTTCTGACAGGGGACTTGTCAGAGATCTGCTGTTTCCAGTGATCGGGAACAGCGATCTCTGTCATGTCCCTGGCAGCCCATCCCCCCTACAGTGAGAACACACCCAGGGAACACAGTTAACCTCTTGATCACCCCCTAGAGTTAACCCCTTCCCTGCCAGTGTCATTTATACATTGATCGGTGCATTTTTATAGTAATAATGTCACTGGTCCCCAAAAAGTGTCATTTGGGGTCAGATTTGTCTGCCGCAATGTTGCAGTCCCACTAAAAATCACAGATCGCTGCCATTACCAGTGGAAACAATTTAAAAAATCGAAGTCCCTAAATCTATCTAGTTTGTAGACGCGATAACTTTTATACGCCTATTGCGATTTTTTTTTTACCAAAAATATGTAGAAGAATACATATCGGCCTAAACTAATGAATACATTTGTTTTTTTATACATTTTTTTGGATATGTATTATAGCAGAATTTTTTTTTCAAAATTATTTGTATTTTTTTGTTTATAGCGCAAAAAATAAAACCACAGAGGTGATCAAATACCGCCAAAAGAAAGCTCTATTTGTGGAAAAAAATTATGTCAATTTTGTTTGGGTACAACGTCGCACGACCGCACAATTGTCAGTTAAAATGACGCAGTGCCGTATCACAAAAAATGGCCTAGTCAGGAAGTGGGTAAATCCTTCCAGGGCTGAAGTGGTTAAAGTAATGCACACAAATTCAAATACAAGTTCTAGACAGACACATGAATTTGGCCTATGCTGCACCACTTTTAGAATGCATGCGAAATACTTTCCCAAAATCTGTCTGCACCATGTCTTTATGAATTCCATGGATGGTGGTTTGAGGTGCTGACCACCAAACATGAACTGTGGTTTCATTAACCCCTTCATGATAAAGGTAAAAAAACCCATAACCACTTAAGGACCGCACCCACGCTGATATACTGCGGCAGGGTGGCCCTCCTGCATGAAATCACGTACAGGTACGTGATTTCGTGCACAGGGTCTGTGCCGCCAGCGACGCGCTCCTGCTGTGATTGGACACAGATGTCGGCCGGGACCCGATGATCGTTCCCTGGAGAGGCAGGGTGGGGGTCTGTGAGAGAGGAAGATGGAGATCTTTCTGCTAAGCAGAAACACAGATTTCTGTCTTCCTCCAGTTTCAGCATTCCCCCCACAGTTAGCAAGCACTACCTAGGAGCACACTTAACCCTCTGATCACTGTATTATTGGTGCCCAAAAAGTATCAGTTAGGTGTCCAATTTGTCTGCTGCAATGTCACAGTCCCGCTAAATAAAAATTTCATAAAAATATCCCCTAGTTTGTAGATGCTATAACTTTTGCGCAAACCAATCAATATTGGAGAATAAGGGAGCCAGTGCTAGAGGAAGCAAGAGCCAATGCTTCCTGTATAGCGCCAACTTTGGTCACAGGCGGAGTGATACCATATGTACTGCGCCTGTGAAAGGAGAGCTGTATCCTGTAGGAAGTACCATCCAGCAGTGCCCCCAGCAGTACCATCCAGCAGTACCCCCAGCAGTACCATCCGGCAGTGCCCCCAGCAGTACCATCCAGCAGTACCCCCCAGCAGTAGCAGCCAGCAGTACCATCCTGCAGCACCATCCAGCAGTACCCACAGCAGTACAAGCCAGCAGCACCTCCAGCAGTGCCAGCAGCATGGGCGTCCGCAGGTAGGGGCAAGGGGGGGCGAGTGCCCCCCCCGGAATCAGGGATCGCAAGGTGTCTGCGCAGATTGTGAGCTGGTGCTGGAACACTCCATGTACCAGCTCCCGGCACAGGAAGGAAGATTACACTGTGGACGGCAGCCGGCAGGGCTTTCCATCGTCTGGTGTTAAGACAGCACTGACCTGCAGAACCTGCAGAACCTGCAGAAGCCTGTGCCAGGAGCCTGACCTGCCAATGTGAGTTATAGACAATTCATTTCTGTGGGGGGAAGAGAGCTCTGTGCGGGAGATTGGATATGTATACTGGCATAGCACATGCCTGGAATCTGCACCCTGTACATAGAACACGCCTGGAATCTGCACCCTGTACATAGCACACGCCTGGAATCTGCACCCTGTACATAGCACACTCCTGGAATCTGCACCCTGTACAAAGCACATGCCTGGAATCTGCACCCTGTACAAAGCACACGCCCAGAATCTGCACCCTGTACAAAGCACACGCCTGAAATCTGCACCCTGTACATAGCACATGCCTGGAATAAAGTCTGCCATTTCCCCCTTTAAAATAAATAATTGTGAGTTGCGGCTAAGCCCCTCCCCTTCATGACATTGTCAAAAGGGGCGGAGCATGGGTGACCTTGAAAAAAGTTCTGCGGATGCCCATGGCCAGCAGTACCATCCAGCAGTACCATCCAGCAGTACCCCCAGCAATACCAGCAAGCAGTACCAGCCAGCAGTACCAGCCAGCAGTACCATCCAACAGTACCCCCAACAGTACCATCCAGCAGTACCCCCAACAGTACCATCCGGCAGTACCCCCAACAGTACCATCCGGCAGTACCCCCAGCAGTACCAGCCAGCAGTACCCCCAGTAGTACCATCCGACAGTACCCCCAGTAGTACCAGCCGGTAGTACCAGCCAGCAGTACCATCTGCCAGTACCAGCCAGCAGTACCAGCTAGTAGTACCGCCAGCAGTACTATCCGGCAGTACCCCCAGCAGTAGGATCTGACAGTACCCTCACCAGTATCAGCCAGCAGTACCCCCAGCAGTACCAGCCTTCAATACCCCCAGCAGTACCATCCGGCAGTACCCTCAGCAGTACCGTCCGGCCAGACCCCCAGCAGTACCAGCCAGCAATACCTTCAGCAGTACCATCCAGCAGTACCAGCCAGCAGTACCATCCAGCAGTACCATCCAGCAGTACACCCAGCAGTGCCAGCAGTGCCATCCTGCAGTACATCCAGCAGTACCAGCCAGCAGTACCATCTGGCAGTACCAGCCGGCAGTACCCCCACCAGTACCATCTGACAGTACCCCCAGCAGTACCAGCCAGCAGGTATATATATCTGTGTGTGTATATGTGTATATATATATATATATATATATATATATATATATATACACACACTTTTTTATTTTTGAGGTGGGTGGGGGGGATCTTGGATGACTTCCCACACTTTATTTCACAGAAACAGTTAACCCCCAGATGACGTCTATTAAGACAAAATGCGTCGGATGTTGCTGACCCCAGAGTGCTGCGATTTTATAGTCTTATTGGATTATTTTAATGCCGGCTTTTGTACACTTTTTACTTTTAACCATTAAAACCTTTACCTCAAAGAGAGGTTTTTACACTACGGAGAGTCTCGTTTTGTCTCCTAAAATTCCCATCTATACCTTTGGACCTCCCTGCTTTGCAGATCCTGGAGGAATAACCCCTGCAAGAGACCTAGTGGTCCCTGTGGATTTGGGCCGGTGCCTTGGATGTACCCTGCCATAAGAGGACCAACCACCCCTGAGAGGCCCTGGAGCCATTGTGGAGTGTGTGACGTGTATCCTGTCCACGTGGGGGTACGGTTCTCTTGTATATATTCAGGCTTGAATATATCCAACATCTGGTAAGCCTTTTATTGGAAGGGGTCGGATTGCACCGTGGGAGTCCACCACCACCACCCTCACCAACTTTTTACTATTTTTCACCTAATTTTTATGATAGGACATAGGACTTTCTATTTTTACTTCCTGGATCGGGGGAATCACCCTCCTTTTTTCCGTGGACACGAACTCTGAAAGACTCTTTGAGTGGCTTTTCCTTCAGCCACCCTATATTTCATAATATTCCTAGAATTTCTGTTATCCACAGTGAGGATTTTCCTTTTGGTTGAACTCCCCATTTGGAGTTACACAAATCTATATCACATTTAACTTTATCGTTTTGTGTATTTATGATTCCTTCATTAGTCTACGGTTCTCACATATCTTTTCATACCTTTTATGTACATAAATGCACATTGTATGCACTTTACCCATGTCTATTGATATGTCTGTGGTACTACATTTTCCACTTGTCTTGGTTTAGCGCCATATTTTTAGTTTTTGTTTTTTTATATTGTCTTGCTTTTTAGTTTATAACGTAAAAACTAAAAAACGCATAGTTGATCAAATACAAACAAAAGAAAGCTCTA
This sequence comes from Glandirana rugosa, assembly GCA_018402905.1. Classification (NCBI taxonomy): domain Eukaryota; kingdom Metazoa; phylum Chordata; class Amphibia; order Anura; family Ranidae; genus Glandirana; species Glandirana rugosa. The sequence continues at coordinate 1,107,108 of BLSH010493238.1, forward strand.
TTTGTGGGGGAAAAAAAGACATACATTTTATTTGGGTACAATGTTGCACGACCGCGCAATTGTCAGTAAAGTAACGCAGTGCCGTATCGCAAAAAATGGCCTGGTCAGAAAGGGCGGTAAACCTTCCGGGGTGGAAGTGGCTAAAGTAGTTGCAAACCTTTAAGCCTGGTACACGTGGACCGAATATTGGCCGGTATCGGCTAAGAGAGCTAAAGTCACATTCTGCAGAGCTCAGTGAGGAGAGCTCTGAGAGCTGATTGGAGGGAAGGGACACACCCCCTTCATACAGCTCACAGGAACAGAGCTGAGACTGTCACTCTGCTGGAGATCCCTCCCCTGTCACCTTTTTTCTCTTGGTGTCAGGAAAACTTGTCAGAAGGAACTCATGCAGATAGCAGAGGAATGAAACAGCAGACAGAAATTACACTTTGTACTCTCTACATGAGGGATATGCTTTGTCCATATTTCATGTCTGAGGTTTGCAACCACTTTAACAACTGAACACAGTATTGCAATTTTGACATGTTTTAGTAAAACTTTATGTATCCCGGTGGATTATACCTTGTTTTCAAAGAGGTGGAGTGAAGTGACCTGATAAGAATCTTGCCTTGTCTATGTGTTTGGGCTGTGCTTGGCAGGGCTGCTGAGCGAAGTCCTAACTCAACTGGTGTAAACGAGCCCTATGTAAGGCCCCTTTCACAGGGCCGTTCCGTTCAGATCCGCCTGTCCGTTTTTCAGGTGAACCTGAATGGACGCTCCATGGAGCGGTGGATGTCCACTGACACCCGCCGCTCTCTGATCCGATCCTCCCCGTGAAATCCAGATGGATGCAAACCCTATATTCCATCCGTCTGGATAATCGGATCGGATGAAAACAGACAAGCAGATCTGTTTTCATCCGATCTCCATAGAGGAGAGCGGGGCTCCCACAGTTCCATCTCCGCACAGAGAGCGGAGACTGAACTGTCACCCGTCGGCTCAGCGGGGATCAGCAGATCGCAAATGGACAAGCCCATGTGAAAGGGCCTAAGGAGAAATCCCTCCTATGACTCTGATGACAACAATTTTGAATTTATTTTAATTTTCCATGTGGACAGTTATATACGAAGGTCCTGTTTTGTACACTCACAAATATTCCTCATGTATATAAGATATTCATCCATGTGATTAAAGCAATATTAAGCCCAAAAGCAAATATTTATTATATTTTAGCTTACCAGTTCTTAGATATGATGGCTGCATTTGTTTTCTTTTTTAAGCTTTCTTTCTTCTATCTTCATCTAGTGATCCAGCCAACAAGTCTGTTAATTTTCAAAAGTGCAAGCTCTCCAACATAATGTATCAGTTTACATGGATGGGACATCCATTTAATACTGCCAGTGGTGCTTATTCACTTGCCTACAGGGCACTTTTGCCCCCTTCCTGCCCAGGCCAATTTGCAGCTTTCAGCGCTGTCACACTTTGAATGACAATTGCACGGTCATGCAAAGCTGTACCCACAAATTTTTATCAATTTTTTTTACACAAATAGAGCCTTCTTTGGTGGTATTTAACCACCGCTGAGTTTTTTTTTTAATGTTTTGCTAAATAAACGAATAAAGAACGTAAATTTTGGGAACAAAAAAACCTTTTTCATAGTTTGTTATAAAATTTTGCAAACAGGTCATTTTCCTCCTTCACTGATGGGCACTGATGAGGCGGCACTGGTGGGCACACATTAGGAAGCACTGGTGGGCACTGATAGGTGACACTGATGAGGAGGCACTGATGGGCACTGATTGGCAGCACTGGCGGGCACTTATTGGCAGCACTGGTGGGTACTAATTGGCAGCACTGGTGGGTACAGATTGTCAACACTGGTGGGCACTGATTGGCACAAATAGAACTTTCCTTTGGTGGTATTTAACCTCCACTGAGTTTTGTTTTATTTTTTGCTAAATAAACAAATAAAGACCGTAAATTTTGGGGGAAAAAACCCTTTTTCATAGCTTGTTATATCATTTTGCAAACAGGTCATTTTCCTCCTTCACTGATGGGCACTGATGAGGCAGCACTGGTGGGCACACATTAGGAAGCACTGGTGGGCACTGATAGGTGACACTGATGAGGAGGCACTGATGGGCACTGATTGGCAGCACTGGTGGGCACTTATTGGCAGCACTGGTGGGTACTGATTGGCAACACTGGTGGGCACTGATTGGCAACACTGGTGGACACCGATTGGCAGCACGTCATATGGCGCCCAGTTAGGATAACTGAACCACTTCCCGGCCGTCAATCTGTATACGGCAGTAGGGAAGTGGTTAAATAATCAGCTTTTATTTACTCATGTAAAACCTTTATCCCATAAGGAAAAAAGAAAAACAATTTGCTGTAACTGATTATAAATTGTCAGCTGGAGTTTGGCTTCAATTTGTTAGTGTATTTAAAGGCAAATATGTCTTTTATTGAGTTTTTAAAAATACAGGAACAGAAAACAGGTATATAAATCTGTATGTATGCATAGCTATGTAAACATACATGTATATGACACCTCAAGGATAAAAAATACACTGAGTTGGCATAAACAGATTTTACACATTCAAGTATTATGCATAATATGAGAAAATATAATGTACGGAACTCAAACACTTAAGCCTCGTACACACGGGACGACGATCGTACGTACGATCGTCTCAAATCGTATGTTGGCTGTTGTATGTAGCATACTGACTGCACTACACGATCGTACGACCAAAGAAAGAACGTTCAGGTGCATGTAATTAGCATCCGGCCGTTCCTGACTTCTGAACATGCGTGTTTTGCACAATACAACTTGTTGTACCAACTTCTCTGTACACATGATACAACGGTCGTATGAGCGCTTGTTGGTACGACCAAGTTTTCTAGTTTGCTCATACAACTCCCTTGTACGACCATCGTATGTCGGCTGTTCTAATCGCACATATGAACGATCGATTTTGCATACAACAGTCGCTTGTACGGCCTTTTGTATACGATCATCATCCAGTGTGTACGAGGCTTAAGGGGATGAGTTACTAAAGGCAAATAGACTGTGTTCCTTGCCAAGTGCAGTTGCTCCAGAAATTGGTAAATGAGGTGAAGCTTCACTTTGCACAGAATACCCAATCAAATGCAAAGAAAATAAAAAACAGCATTTTTGCTTGCAAATGATTGGATGATGAAAATCAGCAAAGCTTCCTCTCATTTGCTAAGCTCTGGAGCAACAGCTCTTGCAGAGTGTGCATAGGCGTGCGCAGGGGGTGTGCCTGGGCACCAGTGTTGTCAACCTACCAGACTGATATTTACTGACACGACACCTAAAATTTACTGGCACAGCCAAGTTTTTACTGGCATTTTCAAACATTACAAAATTACAGTTCTAACTGCAAATGTCAGTATTTAGGCTACAAATAAGTACAATATGCAATTAGCAATGAGATTTAAGGTAGATATTAAGGCAAAAAAACATATTTTTTATTTTATTTTTGATATAATAAGTAAGTCGCTCAGGGCAAGAAATTAGAATGGTCAGCACACAAATTGACTCTCACAGTGACACTGACAGCAGTGTGTAGCAGCACAGATCACTGACACTGGCTACACCAGACCCGCTGGCACTACCCGAACACACTTTAGCAGGCACCGGGATGGTCTTGTTTGGCTTTGCATCACAGCCAATTTTTTTACTAGCAACCTTTTCCTGTGACTGGCATTTACTGGCAGGAGAAACTGTCTGCCAGTAAAAATGCTGACGGTTGGCAACACTGCTGGGCACACCCTAATCTGCCCAAGGGGAAGTGGCATATAACCGAGTGTGCAGAAGTGTGCGGGGCACACACTACACACCACGAGCAATCTATCATATTCCATCAGCAGCGCTGCTCACTGCATCTCATCTCCCTGTCATTGCTGGCCGAGGCATTTCCGCCTGTGAGCTGGGGGCGGGTGCCCTGTGGCGTGCCGATCCCGTGATATCTCACTTATAGGAATCCTATGAGTGAGATGTTGAGACACACGATCAGCAGTGCCTGGCACAGTGTGCTATATGAACAGGACCCCCCCCACACACATACACTCACACCCATGTGTGTTTGAGCTTTGGGGTGCACACCTTAACTTTCGCTGCCAGGTCCGTACATTATGCGGACCTAACGGCAGGGGGTATTACACACAATCTAGTGGCTGCAGTCACCAGAATTTTGTGTGAAACTAACAGACAGCCTCCTGCCTGTCAGGTGAGAGCGTTCGGGCGGTGCTGCTGCCACCTGATCTCTCTCATGCACCCCCTGTACCGGCGCCCCGCCATGCTTACCGGGCTCCACTTGCCCATCTGCAGGCCCGGGACAGTCATGGTGGGTGGCAACGGCTGGAGGGAAAGGAGAAGAGCGGATACACGTTCGCCCTCCTCCCCTTGTTGTTGTGACCCGGAATGCAACGTCTCTCACGTCACTTCCGGGTCAAGCTCTCCGTGTCCCCGGCTCGCTCAGCTGGGAAATAATGTTTTGCAATGTGATCTGCATTGCAAAACATTCAGTGGAGTACAGTGGAGACATTGGGGGTCTTTTAGACCCTGCATATCTCATTAAAGAGAACCTATCACCTAAAAATCATCACATAGGGGACTTTTTGTCCCCTATGTGATTGCAAAAAATAAAGTTACACCCAAGCAAATAAAATCCCCCCCCCAAAAAAAAAATGTTGAGGCCCCCCCTATCCCTACATATACACGTGCATGAATGTAAACGTATGCATTGGGGCGCCTACGCGTGATAACGTTGATCGAGATATACATGTTACATATTGCCGCACACTCCAGAGTGAGAGCAATAATTCTAACAAAAGACCTCCTCCATAACACTAAACTGATACCTATAGAGAGCTTCTGAAGCGTTGCCTATAGAAAATATAGGGTGCTGAAGTTTGACGCCATTTCACGGGACGCACAAAAAGGTTTGGCATGTTGGGTATCTATTTACTCAGTGCAACTTCGTTTTTTATGTTACCAAAAATGTGAGTACCGTACTTTATTGCGTTTGTTTGGCCTAAAATTCATGTTAGTGTGTATTTTACTGCAATTTTGCGTTTCCTAATTACCTTTGCGATAATATCATGTGACATAAAAAATTGGAACTACCACTATTTTATTCTCTAGGGTGTCTTCTTTCCAAAAATTGCTTGTAGGTTTTGTGTAATCTTCAGGCCTAAAATGATTTTTTAAACATGTGTGCAAAAAAAATGCAAAAACGGCTCTGGCAGCGAAAGGGTTAATGCAATAGGCTGCGCACATCTATGAGAGTGCAACTGCACTTTGCAAACTGCACAGTCTATTTGCCTTTAGTAAATCAACCCCTAAGTCTCGTCATGTAAACAATAATGCAAATAAACTATATTGGGTGTAGAGGCCCAAGACAACAATAAGTAGAGGAGAAATATTCTATGGCGCCGTAGATCCATGTTAGAATAATTTGTTAGTGTATTTAATTCTGCTAATACATGTAACACTCTCTTCCTCTCCACACTGACAAAGCTGCTGTCTGCTGTGCCTCCTACGCTCATTCATCCAGAGTGGGGGGCACTTTAATACAGGGGGGGGGGTGTTATTGGAAAGATCACCAGATGAAAACAAAGCAGAAAAAGCCAAAGAAGAGAAAACTGATGCCGCCACCACATCCAGAGCATGAACTGGTCCACATAATAATGAAGGTTACCGTGATCTCCTTGTAATAACTGGATGACCTTTATACTGCTGAAAATCCTCCAGCAATTTCTGTCACACAGCCCTGGTTTCAATGACCTCCTATGGAATCCCTCTATATGGGATAATAATGATAATCCCAGTGTCTTCTTGCTTGTTTCTTCTCCGTTGTTAGGAATATGTATCCAATTTATTGTGTAGTCACGGTCATTAAATTCAGATATTGCGGATGTTTGTCACATTATGCTAGTCCGTCTATATTTACACTAATATGTAACTCGAAGGTTATATTTATTATGCTGCTTCTCTGGAAAAATACTCTTTAATAAAGGTCTTATTTATTTCCAGATTTATACAACTTTGACACATTACTGAGATCTGGTACCTTCTGCCAACGTGGATCTTACAATTGATTGCAATGGTGGCCAACTTGCTAAATATAGGTGCCATCCAGTGCAGGCTTGAAACATGCAAATATGTACATATCATATTATTTGTAAGGATGGCAATAATACAAGTATAATACACCAATAAAAATGATTGTACCCTTATTTTGGACAAATTCTTCTAAAATACAGATTTTTGAGGAGTTTTCACCTCTAGACTCCTTCTGGGTGACACAGGAGAAGTTCTAATTTAAAGCATGCCTCCAGCCCAAGATAGCCAAATAAAAAGGAATAGCCCAATAATACATTAATGAACATAACCTGTATTACTTTTATATTCAGGGGAGGGCTGGGCTCGGGGGAAGGGTGGCAATTGCCCCCCAGGCCACCCTAACTTACATTCAAAATGGCTGACAGCCGCTGCCCGCTTACACTTTTTTCTTCTTGTGGAGGAAGGAAGTAGGGTCCTGGGGCTCAGCCACCAACTAACTGCAGGCAAAGGGGAGGGGCCCAGGGCCGGCCCTACCACAGATTCCGCTGGGCCCATTGGGCTGCCTTGGGGGGTGGCTCCGGTGGCTCTTCTCTCTCTGCATTGGATGGACACTGGTGAGGCTGCATTGATGGGCACTGATCAGGCTGCACTGATGGGCACTGGCGAGGCTGCATTGATGGGCACTGATCAGGCTACATTGATGGGCACTGATCAGGCTGTACTGATGGGCACTGGTGAGGCTGCATTGATGGGCACTGATCAGGTTGCATTTGATGGGCACTGGTGAGGATGCATTAATGGGCACTGGTGCGGCTGCATTGATGGGCACTGATCAGGTTGCATTTGATGGACACTGGTGAGGCTGCACTGATGGGCACTGATGAGGCTGAGCTGATGGGTACTGGTGAGGCTGCATTGATGGGCACTGGTGAGGCTGCATTGATGCATTATTTTTCTTAAACCTCCTTTGTTGCTATTAACATTAAATTATGTTGCCACATTGTATCATATTTGTCTTGCTTCATAACATCAATATCCATTATAAAGCCAGGTGGGCATGGATGGTGAGCTGATTCGTGGTTCAATGGGCCACTTGACTGGACTTGCCCCCCAGGCCTAAGGCTGCCAGCCCTCCCCGGTTTATATTTAAACCGGGCCCTTACCCATGGCCCCAAATTATTGCTACTACAGTGCCTTGAAAAAGTATTCATACCCCTTGAAATTTTCCACATTTTGTCACGTTACAACCAAAAACTTAAATGTATTTTATTGGGATTTTATGTGAGAGACCAACACAAAGTGGCTCATAATTGTGAAGTGGATGGAAAATGATAAATGGTTTTCAACATTTTTTACAAATAAATATCTGAAAATTGTGCCGTGCCCCCCTGAGTCATTACTTTGTAGAACCGCCTTTCTCTGCAATTACAGCTGCAAGTCTTTTTGGGGGTGTCTCTGCCAGCTTTGCACATCTAGAGAGGACATTTTTGCCCATTTTTCTTTGCAAAGTAGCTCAAGCTCTGTGAGATTGGATGGAGAGCGTCTGTGAACAGCAATTTTAAGCCTTAGGTCTGGACTTTGACTGGGCCATTCTAGCACATGAATATGCTTTGATTTAAACCATTCCATTGTAGCTCTGGCTGTATGTTTAGGGTCAAACCAACAATCCAAAGGAAGGGCTGCTCCATGACGTACCAGGTGAGCTTAATGAACGAATTGAGTGGGGTGCTCACCCTGTCGTTGCAGCAGCATAGTTCATGGATAAAAAGGAGGAATGGCTGCACACCCAAACTCAATGCAATGAAAATGTATTAATAAGAGGCCATAAAAACAACTTACAAAGGCACAGGCACAGGAAAGGTGAAGCGTTTCACACGATAAACCTGCGCTATCACAACCATGGTTGTGATAAAGCAGGTTTATCGTGTGAAACGCGTCACCTTTCCTGTGCCTGTGCCTTTGTAAGTTGTTGTTATGATCACCTATTAATACATTTTCATTGCATTGAGTTTGGGTGTGCAGCCATTCCTCCTTTTTCTCCATGTATGTTTAGGGCCGTTGTCCTGCTGGAAGGGGAACCTCTGCCCCAGTCTCAAGTATTTTGCAGACTCTAACAGGTTTTCTTCTAAGATTTCCCTGTATTTGGCTCCATCCATCTTCCCATCAACTCTGACCAGTGTGCAGCGTTAGTTTTCCGCCACACATAGCGTTTTGTTTTTAGACAAAAATTTAAATTTTGGTCTCATCTGACCAGAATAACTTCTTCCACATGGTTTCTGCAAACGTGAGTTTTTATGGCTTTCTTTCAACAATGGCTTTCTTCTTGCCACTCTTCCATAAAGGTCAGATTTGTGGAGTGCACGACTAATAGTTGTCCTGTGGACAGATTCTCCCATCTGAGCTGTGGATCTCTGCAGCTCCTCCAGAGTTACCATGGGCATCTTGGCTGCATCTCTGATAAATGCTCTCCTTGCCCGGCCGGTCAATTTAGGTGGATGGCCATGTCTTGGTAGGTTTGCAGTACTCTTTCCATTTTTGGATGATGGATTGAAAAGTGCTCTGTGAGATGTTGAAAGCTTGGGATATTATTTTATAACTTAATCCTGCGTTAAACTTCTCCACAACTTTATCCCTGATCTGTCTGGTGTGTTCCTTGGCCTTCATGATGCTGTTTGTTCACTAAGGCCCTCTAACAAACCTCAGAGGGCTTCACAGAACAGCTGTATTTATACTGAGGTTAAACTACAGACAGGTGGACTCTATTTACTAAGTAGGTGACTTCTGAATGCTATTGGTTCCACTAGATTTTAGTTAGGGGTATCAGAGTAAAGGAGGCTGAATACAAATGCACGCCACACTTTTCACATTTGTAAAAAATTTTGAAAACGATTTATCATTTTCCTTTCACTTCACAATTATGTGCCACTTTATGTTGGTCTATCACATAAAATCCCAATAAAATACATTTACGTTTTTGGTTGTAACATGACAAAATGTGGAAAATTTCAAGGGGTATGAATACTTTTTCAAGGCACTGTATTATGAGCTGTCTAATTCTTTTGTGACTATCCCTGTGTGTTATAATTCACATTAATTCCGTTTACACTGTTATATTCCCTGTGGTGCACTAACATGTAATCAAGATAACTTGTCTGAAATGCTCAATCATTTTTGTAAGTTCTTCAGAAATTTAATAAAAATATTGAATCTAAAAAATAAATTAACAAAACCAACTTTTGCTGCATTATTCAGCTCCAATCCAGGGATTTACCTTGCAGTATTTTCTTCTGCCTCTAGATGTCATCCATCTGATGTCCAGCATCATTCAACCAACTTCTTCTGAGCCCAGGGCATCCCGGACTCACCCCCAGCTTGTGACTGGACAGTGAAATTAACCACTTAAGTTCCATCCTATAGCAGTTTTACTGCCACAGTGTGGCACCTGTGGGCCGAATCATGTATATATATGTGATCTTAAACTTCCAAGTAGGGGGCACGGATGTGCGCCACTGGCGGCTTGCTTCCACTGTGATTACACACAGCAGAAGCCAATCGGTGGGCACATGGTACCCGATGTCCTCCGGCACCCGCCACTCCTTAGGCAGAGAGACAGAATGGCGATCTGCCTATTCAAACTTTATGACAGGAGGGAGGGGGCGGAATTTGTGTCACTGCAAAGCAGGAAATAAATTCCATCTCTTCCCCTAGTAAAAGCACCTCGCACAGTATAGTAAAACACAGGCTAGGCACACAGTTAACCCTTTGATCGCCAAAGATGTTAACCCCTTTCAGGCCAGTGTCATTTGTACAGTAACAGTGCACATTTTTTAGCACTGATCACTGTATTAGTATCACTGGTCCTCAAAAAATTATCAAAAGTATCAGAATGTCCGCAGCAATATCGCAGTCCCACTATAAGTCGCTGAACTCCGCCATTGCTAGTAAAAAAAAAAAGAAAATATGCCATACATTGTAGACGCTATAACTTTTGCGTAAACCAATCAATAAACGCTTATTGGATTTTTTTTATTGGATATGCTTTATAGCAGAAAGTAAAAAATATTGTTTTTTTTTTTTTTTCAAAATCGTTGGTCTTTTTTATAGTGCAAAAAATAAAAGTCGTAGAGGTGATCAAATACCACAAAGCTCTATTTGTGGGGAAAAAAGACATTTGGATTTGGGTACAGTGTTGCATGACCACGCAATTGTCAGTTAAAGTTAAGCAGTAACTGCATTGCAAAAAATGGCCTGGTCAGGTAGGGGGGTGAACCTTCAAGTGGTTAAAAGTAGCAGAGTGATGTCACAGTTCAGCATCCTCATAGCAGCGTGCGGGGTGACCCACACTTTCTATACTACCAGTTATATCTGGGGATAATCAGCATACAACTATCACCCTGGCAATACATGCCACTGTGACAGCTCCTGTAGCCACAAGTTTTGGGACTTAAAGTGTTACTAAACCCAGTAATATGAAAATAGTTCATCTGCCTCCCCCCCCACAGTGCTCACAGCTTATAAATCTTATTTTTACCCTAAAATACTGCCACTATATACCTTTTGGGATGATCTGTATACCATGGTTTCCTGATAACCTGAAAAATTTGTCCATAGCTGTGTGTTGAAGTAGGATTAGTTTTCCTCTACAGCCTCTATACACGCCAACATGTGTGATGTCAATATCATGTGACCTGAACAGTTCAACTGAAACAGGAAATGTTTTATCCAGCATAAGAGACCAAACTGAGCATGTGCAACTTTACCACCCTGCTGTGTATTATATGGACTTGCTCAGACTGACAGTGCAGGAGGGGAAGTATCTATGCATAGAGGATAAAACAGCCTTTTTACACAATGCTGAGGATTAACCCCTTAAGTTCCACAGTGAGTATAACAAGCATGCTATGCTGCATATACAGACTGATTTTACTTTTGTGGGTTTAGTAACACTTTAAGCCCCTTCAAGGCTCTCCATTTTTTGACAGTGCACGTTCTTTTGGACCACTTCATCATGCTAGGAGCTCCATGCACACTGGGCTTAAAAAAGTCTGTTCTTTTGGGAGTAAAGATCATTCATATAGAGCTTTTTTTTGTACAAATTTTAGACAAGTTTAGAGGAGTTTTACGTTTTTTCTGCCAGTGAGCACCTAAACACTGAGCTTAAAATATGCCTCTAAACGTCCTAATTAGAGTTGTAATTAGAGTTACAGTTCGAGTTCGTACCAGACTTTAGGGTGTCCGTGTCCCGACCCCGGACATTTGAGAAAAAGTCTGGGTTCAGGTTTGGGTATTTTTTCGCGCCTGTTGATTAGCTGCAGGGCAGCCAATCAACAAGCGTTTCACTTGTTTGCCCTTAGAAGCCATTACAGCCATGCCTACTAATGGCATGGCTGTGATTGGCCAGTGCATCATGTGACCCAGCCTCTATATAAGCTGGAGTCACGTAGTGCTGCATGTCACATCATCTCATACTAGTGTAGGGAGAGGATGCTGTTGCTGTGAGGGACAGATTAGCTTTAGAAAATCTGTTAAAAACAGCGATTTATTGGTGGGTGCTAGAGGAGATTTTTGTTTGCTAGAGTACATTTTGTTTGCTAAGCAAAGTGCCCCATATAAAACCTAAGCAATTTTTCTGTTTGTTAGGTGGGAATTTGCAGCCATTTTTGCAAGTACAGTGCACTTGCAACTGCTTGTGCGTCATGGAAATTGCTTTAATCGTGTTCTGTTAGTTCAGTTGGCAACATTTTGGCATATTTAAATACTGCTTTTACATTGCAGTTAAACAATTTAATTTACATTTGCGGCCAGCAGTGCATTTCTTGCACAAAATTAAAAAGTGCGTCTACATTGCTGGTTTAAAAAAAAAGAATAATAAATAGTGCTACATAGTACATTTGCACCTTGCTGTGCATTTCTTGCACAAAATTAAAAAGTGCATCGACATTGCTGGTTTATAAAAAATAATATAAATTAGTGCTAAATTGTACATTTGCATCCAGAATGAGGAGAGCGTCAGATAAGGGACGTGGTCGTGGTGCTGCTGGTGTTGGTGGTGTTGGTGAAGCTCCTGTTGCAAGGAGAGGACGTGGTCGATCTGTGCCAGCTACACGCACAAGTGAAACACCTTCCTCAGGTGCGAGTAGCTCACAGAACCTTCACCGGTATATGGTAGGCCCAAATGCCACTCAACGAATGGTGAGGCCAGAACAAGTACAGGCGATAGTAGATTGGGTGGCTGACAATGTCTTCAGTTCCTTCACATTGTCTCCCACCCGGTCCCTTGCTGAAAGATCAGAGTTGGCACCTGAACCCCATGGCCATCTGTCTTTCACCTCAGCCCCTTGTAAATCAGCCAAGCAGTCTGAGCCCCAAGTCGTGCAGCAGTCTCTTATGCTTTTTGATGACTATGCTGGTGTGCTTTCCATGGGTCTTTATTGGAATTTGTAACAGGAGAAACATGAAAAATAAACCATGGTACATTTTATATGGAAAAAGTGAACCCGTGTTAGAACATCTCTGGGTTTGTCTGCAGATGGTAATCTTTTTTTTTTTTTTAATATGTCTCAATATTTTGGGGGCTACCCCATTTAGAAAAAAACCCCAAACAAACAAAAAACGATGTTGGCTACCCCCTCCTTCTCTTCCTCCACCGCCACTTCCACCTACACTGCCACGGTCACCGCCTCCTCAACCTCCTCCTCCATTTTTTATTTTTTTTATGTAATTTTAAGTTATTTCCCTATCCACATTTGTTTGCAGGGCACTTGTCCTACTCTTACCAAACATTTTTGCTTCCTTTTGCAGCCTTCTATTCCTTTCCAGGACTTTTTTAGAGCCATTTTAGTGCCCAAAAGTTCAGGCCACCATTGACGTCAATGGGGTTCGGGGTCACGCTCGGGTCAAGTTCAGGGCCGAACTCAAACTTTTTCGCAAAGTTTGGCTAAACCCGCCGAACCCAAACCTCCAGGTGTCCGCTCAACACTAGTCCTAATCTGCATGGACACACAGGATAACATTGAGCTGCTTCTACAGGCAGAACACAAAACTCCTGTAGAAGCAATGCTTTTTAAGGCAGTGTGCATGGAGTATTGTACTGGACTGATATCTATTTTCTGATCTGCTTTTTATCTACATGGTTTTGCATGCATAGAGAGTTACTACCACATGTACAATTATTGCTAAACCTTCCCTGAGGAAGGAGCGTTAAGGACTCTGAAACGCGTCGGCTTGGTTTATGCAATACCAATATATCTTTATTCGAGCATTGTTTGTCAACACTGTGGTATAATACTGTTCTTCTATGTATGCACTTTTTTAAATGCAGAAAAAATGTATTTTAAACCTGTTTTCTGATACTAATAAATATTGAATTGTTATACTTCATACGTTTGTACACTACTTGAAACCAGAAAGTCCCGCTGCTAGTTAAGAGGATAATTGTTTTCTTTCAATTGTAAGGGATGCGGCCATAATAAGCAGATTAGAACACCTCACCTATGTATACTTTTTTTGGGGGTACAATGTTGCATGACCGCGCAATTGTCAATTAAAGTAATGCAGTACCACATCGCAAAAAAGGCCTGGTCAGGAAAGGGGGTAAACCTTCCGGAGGTCAAGTGGTTAAAAGTAGCAGAGGGATGAGCTCATCTGTCTGTCACTTTGCTTTCTCCTAACATTAGCATCCACCTTGTCAGTACAGAACTGCTGCACAGGGACTATAAGAGGATGCTACTAAGTCAAATATAGGTGCTTGCACTGCTTGTAGTTAGAAATACATTTAATGATGTTTTACTAATTAGAGGGTTTCAATAATTTGTGTTTTTTATAATTGCCTAGAGTTCAGCTTTAAGAGAACCTTTTTGCCCCTTGCAACATTACATTAGGAAAAAAGAATCCATTTGTGCAAATTGTTAGTGTAATTATAAGATAATATCTATTGAAGTTTGTATGAATCAATATAAGGAAAACTGAGACATTTTCACAGATCTGCAATTATGAAATACCCTAAAGAGCATCAAGTAAGTGTATGCAAGTGTTTAATTGTCATAAGCTAAAAACAATTATTAGCAGAGCATCAGCCCCATCCATCACCATGAGATTTATGTCAGGCAGCATATCAAAAATGATGTGTAAAGTGCAGTTGCAGTGTATGTAAACTCCAACAAAAATGTATCGTATATGTACCATTGAAAGCATTTAATTATATCTGTTTGAAGAATGCAAAAAAAAAAAAAAAAATAAGCTGTTCATCCAGCCCGAAATATGTGAGCAGATAACTTCCTGTGCTCTCTGTCTCTGGACTGTTATCAATGTTAGCAATGTTCCCTGCTAATTCCCCAAAACACCTCCGCCTGTTATGAAGAGGAGAGGGATGTATTATGTAGCCCTAACACACTCCTTGACAATGCTGCTCACTACGCTTGTCACCCTAGGACAGAAAGTAATTTAAAAGAGAAGTATGGGAATTTTTTCTTGGGAATCATACTTACCTAGGTGGATACTTCATCTGACCCCCACCAGCTCTAAGATTGAGAACTGAGCGATCAAACACCACCGATCGCTCAGTTTTCAGAGCTCCCTGAGCAATGAGCTGATGACTGTCAGTTACTGCTGTTTGCTCTGCCCCCCTCCACACTCACTGGAGAGCTGGGCTGTGGAGGAACGGGAGCAGCCGGCTTAGGCTCTCAGCGGCTGGGGGGGGCCGGTCCATGTATGTGGGCGGATCCCAACCTCATGGTTGTGATCTTTTCCAAGCCTGCTCCAGCTCTGTGATGTCAGCCGACAGCGGGCTTCAGCCTACTGTCTGTCAAAAATGGGCCACAGGAGTGTAGAACAAAGTGCACTCAGGAGTACAAGCAAGCTTTGGCTGTACTTGTCCTTTAATGGCATGACTATCAGGTTAAAATATAGGAAGAAAAGTGTGAAAAGACAAAAACGAATGCAGCCACTGCGTCCAAGGACCAGTAAGCTATCATTTTTTATACTTGGGTTTGGATTTGCTTTAACTTTAGTAACCAATCAAATTGCAGCTGTGTAATGTGACAAAAGAGAACGACTTTGAATGGTCCCTATTTAGGTCATAGCAGGTAGTGTAGGTTTGGGGACCTTGAAGGTGGTTTAAGCTGCTCTTTTTGGAAATGGTTGAGGGCCAATCTTCAGTGTGGTGTCCTTAAATCAGTCTGATCAACTCATAGTGAATGGTTAGTTATAGACCAGGACGGATCTGAGGTCAACTGAGATCATCCCCGATGCAGTGTTTTGCAACTGGGCATCATGTAGTTAACTGGTACCACAGACACAAGGTTTTCTGGTATTCTTATATGGTTCCATCAAGAACCTTATCTGATCTGTTATGGCTTTTAGTTATTTACATTTTATTTACATTTTGTGTGTTATTTATAATTCAAGGCTGCTGTGGCCATTTAAACTCCACTTGAGAGTAATGTGTCTTACTTGATAGCTCTGGGAAGGGGAGTTGGGGAGATGGACAGATGTGAGTAAGGGCCGGTTCACACTAACGCGGCGCGATGCGGCGCGACTTCGCGGCCCGTTCACATCTAGGCGAATTGTCAGGCGACTTGAGTTGCCTGACAATTCGCCTCAATGCTGTGCAATGGAACCGTTCTAATAGGAGCGAATTGTTTCGCTCAGCCTTAGAAAAATGGTCCCTGCACTATTTCAGGGCGATCTCAGGCGGCTTGCATTGACTTCTATGATAGAAGTCTCCTCGCAAGCCGCGTTGAGATCGCCTTGAGCGCCGCATCGCGCCGCTTCGCACCGCGCAAGTGTGAACCGACCCTTAAGGGGCAGTATACCTCTGATCTACCCCAGTCATGAATCCATAACAGAGATACCAATCCCAAGATACACTTTGTGACCTACAAAAGAGACACGGGGCTACTTGTAATGATTTATGAAATCCAGGGAAGCGTATTCATCTATGGAAACAAAAGGAACATTTTAATATGTATGCCATCATGTAATTATTAATATTGTTAGTCCTTATTACATAAACACATCACGGCTTATAGTAGAAGATGTTTTTTTAAAGGAAATGCTGTAATTAGGCCTATTTATAGTTTTAGCGATGATGACCCTTGCAGATTGACTCATTAGTACAACTAACAAATGACTTGTAAAAGCATTAGCTGTACTTACCTCTGGCTGCAGGCTTAGAAATAAGCCAATTTGTAATGGTGATTACATTAAATCTAGTGTGCAAACGGTAGCTTTACATTGCTTTTTTTCTGTATTTTCTGCTCCCAATTAGCTGCAGGTCATTAGCATAGCTATTTAATAATAAATAATTATACTAATGTACATTACTTCCTTGTGGCACCATATGCAAAGAGTTTAATGAAAAATGAAAACTCTGCTGAAATGTGTATGGAAAATCTCTGCTCTCCTGCTATTAATATTCTGCAAAGTAAACAGCCATTTAAACTGATACTTTATGGCAGTGATTCTCAACTCCTGTCCTCGGGACCCACCAACAGGCCAGAGTTTAAGTATTGCCTTGGGGAGATGCAGACTAGAATACTGCAATCACTGAGCAGCAAATCATATCACCTATGATGTATTTCAGTTATCCTGCAAACCTGGCCTGTTAGTGGGTCCCTAGGACAAGAGTTGAGAACCACTGCTTTACAGCTTGTTTTCACAACCCCAATTCATGGTTACAAAATAAATAGGGCTTGTAAAGGTTGTGAGCATGCTAGTTCACCCCTAGATTTATTTAGTTCTCCATTAAACTTTCAAGTTTCCACTCCTGGAGGTCCATGCACTAAGTGCCCATTCACATAGGGGCGACTTGCGATCCGACTCAAGTCGCCCCAAGTCGCTTGACATCTGAAATCCCATTGAAATGAATGGGAGCCGTCTTAATATACGCGACTGAAGTCGCTCCGACTTCAAGGCGACTTCTGAAAAGGTTCCTGTACTACTTCTAGGCGACTTCTATCCGACTTGTGCCCATAGGATTCAATAGAAGTCGCCTCCAAGTCGGATCCCCCATCTACATGGAAGCGACTAAGAAAAGAATTTATCCAGGGCAACCACCTCCCTCCCCGCTCTGATTGGCCACAGGCAAAGTCGCCTGGCATAGTCAAGCTTGAAGTTGCCTCCAAGTAGCCTGCAAGTTGCCTCCAAGTAGCCTGCAAGTAGCCTGCAAGTAGCCTGCAAGTTGCCTAGCAAAGTCGTGCCTGAAGTCGGATCGCCCCTGTGTGAATGCAGCCTAAGGGTGGCATATCAACTAAGAAGTCTTAGATCCTCTGCAGAACACCACAGAAACTGATGAAGTGATATATTAGTGTTGGTATAACCAAATAAATGTTTGCTCATTCATTATTACCAGGGCTTTTTTTCTCAGAGAATAGGTGCAGGAATTCCCCCCCTTTCAAGTCACCCAGTGTCTTTGCTCCCTACCCACCTCTGAACACCGTTCCTTGGTTCCACTCCCTCCCCACCTCCCGGCATTGCCCCTTTTAGAGAATACAGAACCAAGTGTCATTTTGTGGTGATAAGTAATTTGTATGGAATTTGTTAATGATAACAAGAAAATCAGTAAAATAGATTCCCTGTAGCTTGCAACCCTCCCCCCAGCAACAATAGATCCATCCCAGCAACAATAGACTCCCAACAGCCAGCATCAATAGACCCTCCAGCAACCAGCAACAATACACCTCTCCCTCAACAGTAGATCCCTCCCAGCAATGATTGACCCCCCAGCAACATAAGACCCAACCTCAGCAACAAAGATCCTCCGCCAGCAACAATAGATTCCCCAGCAGCCAGCATCAATAGAACCTCCAGCACCCCTTCATACATTCAGTGCTGGAGGCAGTTTTAATTTTGTCAACGGCAATGTTTTCGTCAAAGATTTCGTCAGCTGCATTTTTGCTGTCATGTTTTTTTTTTTTCTTTTGGAAAACACTTGCTTTCAACTTTTTTATCTTATGTTACCTATCACTGCTGCTGATTGGTCTGAGCCTCTTCGCAGTCACTTCCTGTCTAGAAGCACTTTAACAACTGCTGCCCCTCATTGCTCAGGAACAGTTTCCTGATGATGACACCAGCAGAACGTGTCTTTGTGGTGCAATGTGTGTTGGCATGGCATTCCTTGTAAATGCTTGTGATAGTAGGACAATGCAGAGGAGCAATTGGGAGACAGAGACAGAGCGTTGTCACCTTATAGCAGGAAGTGCCTGAGCAAGGACCTTTATGGCAGGACGATCAGAGATCATTTTAATAAACGCTGCAGAGAAGAAGTGCCCCAAACTGCACCTGTGCCATCACTGCCTAAAGAGTCAGTTAACCCGAAGCAGGTGCATCGGTAACAGGAAGGTCACAGGGGGTATTGGAGTTAGAGAAGGGTGATGATAAGGGTAATGGTGTAAGCAGAGGCGTAACTAGAACCTTCAGGGCCCCGGTGCAAGAAATTATGAAGGGCCCCCTGGCCAGGGCCCTTCCCACTGATCCTGGGGCCCTTTACGCCTATCCTGGGTCCCTTTATTACAGTACTGCAGTGGGGCCCTTTCACAAGTTCTGCAGCAGGCCCCAGGGGGACCAGGGAAGCACACAGGGGCCCTGGGAACAGCCGAAGACAAGTAAACTGGATAGAGGAAAATGGAGGAGATTGGGTCCTCTAAATGCCACCCCCGCCATCCCTCCTATTCAGGTGTAGAAGGGAGGCACATGGGCCCCCTGGACCATGGGGCCCGGTTGCAATTGCAACCCCTGCAACCCCTATCGTTACGCCCCTGGGTGTAAGAGGAGGATGGCAGGGATACTGGAGGAAGAGTTTGTGGCCTTTTAGGCAAGAACAGAGTTTGCCTTGGTGCTTTGGGTGTAAGAGAAAATGGATCTAGCCTGGAGGTCCCCAACATTTTCAGCACGAGGGCCACATAGTTTTACCAATATTTTGGAGTTTTATAAATAAATGAACATTCTACAAGAAATAAGTTCATGCCAGAAGCCCCCACATCACATCAAAAGTTGCCTCTTCACATTAGAAGCCCCTCATCACTTCAGAGCCCCCCTTACATATCAGTTTCCCCATACATCAGGGTCCCCATTAGAAGAGAAGACCAACTGATTTGACTCCTTAAAGTGATTGTAAAAGTTTTTTTTTTAAAATAACAAACATCTTTTCGGGTCCCCCGCTGGTGCTCCTGGCCCTACCCCTCTACCCATGGTCCCCATGGGAAGCGGCTTCTCATGGGGGGCACTCATGGGTGCTCACACTCGAGCCCCGCTGCTGTTTACATTGACACAAACAGCGGTACTCTGCCCCGCCCCCAATTCCTCATCACTGGCTTTGATTGACAGCACTGGGAGCCAATGGCTCCTGGTGCCCCAGCAAAGCCAGCGAGACCCAGAAGTGAGGGGAGAGAAGAGTTGCAGACGTGCATGGCGCTCGATCGAATGAGGGTTCAGGTAAGCAAAAGAGGGGGTGAGGGGGGATGCATGACCTTAATGTGAGGAATGCATAAGGGTAAAAAATGTTTAAGCTTTACAACCACTTTAAGCTGACAAAACATGGTTTGAAATTCAGCCTTTTCAGCTGGGACTGGTGGAATTTCAATCCAAATATGGGCAGGTTAGCTATCAATCTATCAATCGACTTGTGTACAAGCAGCCTGTTGTAAAAGTTTCTCTCTATCAGGGCAGCCAGTTATATCCGGCAGTGCTGATCGGTGTATTCTGATGGCGGGGAGATCTCCCCACTGTCAGAGTACATTAGCTCAGCATGAGGAGGATGGGCAAGTTCAGAGCAGTATTTATTTTGGTGACGTAGTCAGCTATTCAAAAAGCAATAATAATAAGTAATTTTCGTTTGTTCAACCCACTGGTTGCACGGGAAAAAAAATGTCTCATGTATGGCCTTTTTTAGTTCACTAAGGGGATAATTCACTAAAGGCAAATAGACTGTGCACTTTTCAAAGTGTAGTTGCTCTCTGCAAGAGCAGCTGCTCCAGCATTTAGTAAATGAGCAGAAGCTCTGCTGACTTCCACGTGCAAGCAAAAATTCAGTTTTTTTCCTTGCACATGTCTGGGTATTCCTTGCAAAGCGAAGCCTCACCTCATTTACTAAGCTCTGGCGCAACTGTACTTGCAGAGTGGACAGTCTATTTGCCTTTAGTAAATCAACCCTGAGTATACACCATTGGCCCTAGCTGCGGGCAGATAAAATGTTGTAGCAGACCGGATATGGCCCTCAAGCCATAGTTTTACGACCTCTGCTCTTGCCTATAGCCTATAAACCAATACAGTAATTTTAATACTGATTTGTATTTTACTGTCCGAGCCCTATCCTTTAAGCCCCTCTCACTTTTAAGCTCAATTTGTCCGGACCCAAAAAGCATGCTCAGATTGGCTCCACCCCCGATCTCAGGAAATCCAATTTTCAAAAGTTGCCATGTATGTAGACAAGTCACCGCGAAGATCTGAGCAGATCTGTCACTCCCGCGATGCAACCAACGACATGCAGATACATCTTCATTTATTGTTCCCATTTATAGCCGGCTTTATTGAATAAGTCAGATTGAATTTACTGCAGGATAAGCTCACTACCTCCAACAGTAACTAGATCTGTTGAATTTCCTTGGAGATAAGCAAGATAATGAACAGTTTATGGTTTAATAAAAAGTACAATAAAAATGATTGCATTCTAACTGAAAAGCCCAGTGAGTTTTGCAGTCACACAGCAATTACTTATTGAACAGCTGACTATTTCACCGGAATAAATACTGCTCAGGATGTTAAATCGCATTTAGGCTGGAGCCAGCAACTGTGGCCAAATAATAACATGCAATAGGTCTTTGCTTTTGATGAGGTTAGTAAGCAAATTATTTCATAATTTACTAAAAGAAAAACATCCTGTCAGTCACTGACATGTGATTTTGCATCCTATAGAGATTTATAACGATATTATCCCAACTAATTGACTTCTAACAGAACTCTGCAGATTGTGAGTTATATGCACATGGTACCTTGATATTGCAAGTCACCTTGACTTAAATAGAATGTTAAACACATCAATAATTTATTCCCTGTGATAACATTTTAGATTTCCTGTATTGTAATAAACAAGACATTTGTTTTTGTTTGGAGAACCTAAAGCCCAATCAATAGTAATAGGTGAAACCAATCAATGATCTATTTATGTTATCCAGCATATGCTGCAGCTGTGCTAAAAACAGAGTCTCCTCATTTTACCTGAACCACTTCAGCCCCGGAAGGATTTCACACTTTAGGACCAGAGCGCTTTTTGCGATTCAGCAATGCATCGCTTTAACTGACAATTGCGCGGTCGTGCGACGTTGTACCCAAGCGAAATTTGCGTCCTTTTTTCCCCACACATAGAGCTTTCTTTTGGTGGTATTTGATCCCCTCTGCGTCATTTCTGATCGCCGCTATACATAAAAAAAGAGCGACAATTTTGCAAAAAAAAATGTTTTTCTTACTTTTTGCTAAAATACAAATCCAAAAAAATAATATAAAAAAACATTTTTTTTTTATCGGTTTTGGCCAATTTATAGTCTTCCTCATATTTTTGGTTAAAAAAATCGCAATCTGTGTTTATTGATTGGTTTGCGCAAAAGTTGCCGCGTTTACGGATGATGAGAATTCATTTCTGGGGTTTTTATTTATTTATTATTTTTTACTAGCAATGGCGGCGATCTGCGATTTTTAGCAGTACTGCAATATTGCGGCGGACATTTTGGACCATTATGACACTTCTTTTGGGACCATTGGCATTTATACAGCGATCAGTGCTATAAAAATGCACTGATTACTGTGTGAATCCCATTGGCAGTAGAAAGGAGCATACTAACTAAGAATTTCAGACGCCAGGCTGCCGAACAACAATTCCCGTCCGAATTTCACATCGTGTGTACGGGCCTTTAGGCTACATGCACACGGACGTATTAAAATAATAAAATTTACGCTGGATCTTTTTCTCGGGAGCTGGCAGAAAATCCAGCTAAAAATGACTTCATTGTTGATTTTTGATTTATAATTTGATTATTGATTTATATCCAAAATGATACACTATAAGGTTGATTTACTAAAGGCAAATAGACTGTGCACTCTGCACGTGCTGTTTGCTCCAGGGCTTAGTAAATGAAGTAAAGCTTCACTTTGCAAAGAATAGCCAATCACGTGCAAGGATAATACAAAAAACAGCATTTCTGCTTGCATGTCATTGGATGATGGAAGTCAGTAGTGCTTCTGCTCATTTACTGATCTCTGGAGCAACTGCACATTGCAAAGTTGTGTAAAATCAACCTCTATGTGTATACAGGGCCAGTACAAGGCAGGGGCGGAAGGGACGGATGCCCTGGGCGCTACCATTTTCTGGAGAAGTGGGGGGCGCAGGTGAAGTGTGTCCGCAGTTTGCCATCTTCGCCCAGGGCACCAAATGACCTTGTCCCGGTGCTGTGTGTATACACCAGAATCCTTCCATGCATTGATCCTCCATGCACACTTGGTGATCCCCTCCTGTGTCCCCGCACTCACCAGAGAAATATGACCCTCAGCTGATAGCTTAAAGTGGTTGTATACCACTGACTTTTTTTTGCCCTACAAGGTAAAGTCATAATGTGCTAGTATGCATTGCATACTAGCACATTATGTGAAACTTACCTTAAAATGAAGCTGTTCCAGCACTGCAATGTCAGCATTGCAGCTGCTTCCATCTTCAACCGTGCTTCCGGGTTCACGGGCTCCGGCTCTGTGAGTGGCCAGAGTCGTGATGCCGTCACTCCTGTGTGTGCGCGGGGGAGCCGTCGTTCACGGCACAGGGCTCTGATGGAATGTACAGATGGCCGTTCCTTCAGAGCGCATGCGCCAGTAATGTCACTGGCTGCATGTAATGTAAATATCTCCTAAACAGCGCACGTTTAGGAGATATTTACACTACCTATACGTAAGTCTTATAATAGGCTTACCTATAGGTAAAAGTCAGTAAAGGAAGTTTACTTCCTCTTTGAAGTGATTGTAAACCCTTACCTTATAAAACAGCCCATTCAGTTTAAAATAGAAATGAAAGGCAAATCATTTGTGTATAGATATAAAAAAAACATTATAAATACCTTTTTTCCCTTTTTTATAAGTGATCACTTTCTTTCTGTTCTCAGCTGCATAAGAGCTGGGGGAGGAGAAACAGCAGCACACTGAGCTTCCCAGTGAAAGGCTGTGCAGGCGGGGTGTGTCAGGACAAGTCTGATCATTGGAGGAGAGCAGGCTGGGTTCCCAGCATAGCTAGAGAACTGACCACGGTGTGTTTTCCTGCTTAGTGTGGTCAGTCTTTAATAGGAAAGCAGAGGGACTGGCAGGAACACCAGGGATTTTACACAAAGGAAGGAATACAAATAGAACAGGATACTGTTTCATACAGGCACATAGTACAGCAGGTACATAACAGATAGGAAATGTTGGGTTTACATACTTTACATTACATAAGTCAACCATGCTTTTATTAGATGCGATCCCTCCTGGAATCTTCACACACTCCTGTGGTCATTATCCACTATATTAATCCCCTTGCATCCATTTCCAATAGATGGTACTCATTGTCACCATATACCGATATGCAGGAAAGGGGAAGGAGAATGTTAATATACTGTAATATTTTTTTTATTATTAATAAAGCTGCACAAAAATAGTTAATGCATTCACATACTGTATATCCCTCTTGTAATACCACACACAGACGCAGAAGAACCGCACTAGCGTGCACTCTACTGGCCAGAAATAACATCACCAGAAGTCAGTACCAGAAATCCCACCCAATGCATTTCTGCAATTCTATTGGGCGTGTTCAAGAACATGATCCTGAAGACGGCCAATAGGATTGGTGAAATGCGTTGGTCGAGGTTTCCGATTCTGACTTCCAGTGACGTAATTTCCGGCTCATTGAGTGGACTTCTAAAAGCGGTGTTTTATCTGCCAGTGTGCGCGACACCCGGGGTTCATGCACATGGACTTTAACAGTCATTCATGATGCCCAGGGAGCCTCATCTGCCATATACGGATTGCCATACATAGCTGAGCTGTATGCCACCATAACCTTGAACATTTGGAAACTTCTGTATTCAGAAGATACATTAGACATGTATCCGTGGGTATGCACACTGATGCAAAGAAGCATCAGCATGTACAAGAGCACGCTGTGTACAGCCATTCACTTGCATGGCAGGCTGTATGCACCACTTGCAGCTACCCATGCTAGGAAATTTACACAAGGCATACAAATTGCCTGTAATAGCCATGAACTCTTAAACTTTAGATTGGTATTAGGGTACCCCTTTAATAAAATATTTTATATAGGAGGAATCTCCTCATCTGACTGGGCTGCACAGGCATCAGTGCTGCTACATTGGAGCATGAGAGGGAGGTTACACTGCAAAGAATCAAGTGACAATGGGGTAGTATCCAAGGGAAAGCACTGTGAAAACCCAATTGAATGTGGCCGAAAAAGCATTATATAAAGTTCACATGAAAGTAGAATTAAGTGTTACTAAAACGACAACAGTAAAATCAGTCTGTATATGCAGTAAACCATGCTGTGGAACCTAAGGAGTTAATCCTCTGCATTGTGTAAACATGCTGTTTTATCCTGTCTTCTCTGATCCTCCCCTTCTTTTACAGTACCCAATCCATCTGCTGATAGCATAGAGCCTAGATTAGGAGTCACTCTGCACATGCTCAGTTTGATGTATAGTGCTAAAGAGTTTTTTTTTTCTTGGGAGAGTGCATGTGATCAGAAAAGGGTCAATCAGCACTGTCCAGACAGTGAGTCAGGGGTCCTGCAGCCTCATAGGACAGACAGAGGAGAATGAAAACTCCTCCTACAAGCTTTAACCAGACACTGATAGAAGTCACAAGACTGCTATATATTGCTGATGAGAAAAGGTATTTAGCAGTTTAAATTTGCTAAAATAGTTGCATTTGCATGTTCTGTGTACTGTGGGAGACCAGATATATAGTGAAAGCAGGGCTCTGGCTTTAATAACACTTTAAGTATAACAAGCAAAAGATTAGATTTTTGTTTCTCTAAACACCCTTTGTGCACAGAGAACTATTTGTTTTAACCTTCATTACTTGTTAAATATTTTATTAATAACATATAAATTAAAGTGGTTGTAAACCCTCAAGGTTTTTCACCTTAATGCATTCTATGTATTCTAATATATTCTGCTACTTCTCCCGAGTATGGCGATGCCACATATGTGACACTTTTACACAGCCTTACCACATACAGAGGCCTAACATGCAGGGAGCACAGTCAGGTGTTCTAGGGGCATACATTTCAAATCTAATTTGACTACCTTTTACACTATTGTGAGGCACTGTGGTGGCATGGATGGGCACTGTAGTGGCACAAATGGGCAGGGTAGTGGCATGGTTGGGCACTGTAGTGGCATGGGTGGGCACTGTAGTGGCACTGTAGTGGCAAGATTGGGCACTGTATTGGCACGAATGGGCACTGTAGTGGCACAGATGGGCACTGTAGTGGCACGGATGGGCACTGTAGTGGCACGGATGTGTCACGGATGAGAACTGATGTGGTATGGATGAGCATGAATGAGGCACAAATGAGCCATGTATGGGGGATGGATGAGCCACGGATGGGGATGGATGAGCCACGGATGGGGATGACTGAGCACGGATGGGGATGACTGAGCACGGATGGGGATGACTGAGCGGATGGGTGGGTGTGCACGGATGGGTGGGTGAGCATGG
>BLSH010493238.1:1137063-1157805 GCA_018402905.1 Glandirana rugosa
TGTGAAATTGGTGAACGGCTGGCGGTTGGCGTCCAACTGCCGCTGTTTCACCGAGCTATAGCGTTTTGTGACAGTATGCTGCCGCCGACGCTCTA
Organism: Glandirana rugosa; assembly: GCA_018402905.1. Lineage (NCBI taxonomy): Eukaryota > Metazoa > Chordata > Amphibia > Anura > Ranidae > Glandirana > Glandirana rugosa. The sequence continues at coordinate 1,137,159 of BLSH010493238.1, forward strand.
GCTCGTGACACTCGCGTGCGAGAGTGACACAGGCCCCCCCCGGTCCCTCGCCCACGCCGCCTGAGCTAGAGTCGGCCGATGGGCGCTACGGGAGGGGTCTCACTTTCTTGCCTCCAGGCACTTACCTTTGTGCCTAGAGGCAAGACACTCCCCCCCTTCCCGACACTAGTGTCGGAAGGAGATGTACCTTCGACACTAGTGAAGGGACCATTGGCATTTATACAGCGATCAGTGCTATAAAAATGCACCGATTACTGTGTAAATGCCATTGGCAGTGAAGGGGTTAACCTGCAGGGGGCGCTCTAAGGGTTAACTGTGTTGCCTGGGCGTGTTATAACTGTGTGTGGGCTGCCCTAGCTGGGGAAGGGAAGTGATCACAGCTTCCATGTAGAGGAAGGCTGTGATCACAGCCCTTCCCCCCCTCACAGAACGGAGATCCGTGTTTCCATTCACGGACCTCCGTTCTTTCACTCTGGGGAGGGCATCGCGGGTAGCCGGCTGAGATCGAGTCCGCCGCACCCGCTCCCTGGCCCCCCCCGGACACAGTGAGAGCGTGCGCTCACAGTGCTCGATCTCGCAGCCGCCGTCGTATGACAGTGTTTTGCGATATCGAGCCACTTTGTCGCCGTCAACCTGCGGTTGGCGGTCGGCAAGTGGTTAAAGTGTTACTAAACCCACAACAATAATATCACTCTGTATATGCATGCTTGTTATTCTCACTGTGGAACCTAAGGGATTAATCATCTGCATTATGTAAAAAGGATGCGTGATCCTGTCTTCTCTGATGCTCCCCTTCTTCCACAGTCCCCAAACCATCTCCTGATAGTACAGAGCCTTTGGAGGCACTCTGCACATGCTCAGTTTGGTGTGTATTGCTAGAGATTTTTTTTTTTCTTGGGAGGGTGCATGTGATCAGCACAGGGCCAATTAACACTGTCCAGAGGGTCAAGGGTCCAGCAGACTCAAAGGACAGTCATAGGAGAATGAAAACTCCTCCTGCAAGCTTTAACCAGACACAGATAAAAGTCACAAGACTGCTATATACTGCTGAAGCACAACTGGAGGTGGGGCAACAGGATTTTTCCGGTACCGTCATTAGACATTACAAGCGATACGCTAAATAAGTATTATTTAAACATAGGCATTACATAAGCGTTATTTAAAATACTATATACTGCTGATGAGAAAGGGTATTTAGAAGTTTATATTTACTAAAATAATTGTATTTCTAAGTTCTGTGTACTGTGGGAGACCAGATATAGTGAATGCAAGCTCCTGGGTTTAGTAACACTTTAATACTGCTTAGTGAAGTCCTTTAAACTGTATATGTCTCCCTGTTCTGGATAATAGCATCAGTTTATCAGTTAAAAAATGCACATTTTACCATAGTACCGATGTGCATAAAACATTTAGATGACCAAACGTTGTCATTCTATATCCCCTCAGGAACAGTGTATTTTGTGCATCAAAGAGAAACCTATTTCTATGCAGCATATTTTCTACAGAAAAGCTGTACATTGCAGCATCTCTGTCTTCATTCCTGGAACTTCTGCCCATATTGTCACCGTGTATTGATGGCATTCTGACATTAAATTGATATCAGCCAGCAAATTCCAACAGCACCTGACAGGCTAAGTGAGTCTATTTCTGCCATGGTTTCTATGTCCCAGACCTAACGATTCAATACAGTAAACATACAGTACTTTCACCACCGATTCCTAGAATTCTATGCTGTGGTTCGTCTGACACATGGAAGAAGCATTCTTCAGTGAATGCATATTGTGCTGTACACAGCCGGTCTGGGCTTAAAGTGAACCTATTATCAGATATGTTTTTTTTTTTTCATTTTAACTGCATGTTAAGCATTGAGTTAGTGTAACACTTTCAGGTAATTGTAACCTCTCACTGGGGGGCATTTTCTGAGTGTAGTGTGCAAGATCATAAGCTGGGCACCCTTCCTCAAGACTCCACCCTACGCCACCCTGTGGCATTAGTGCATAGATACTGGGGGTTCCCAGCGTCCAGTGTGTATGTGGCCAGATCTGACAACCCTGGGCGCAAACCACTGGCCAGTGGTGGCCTGTCCATTAGAGGCTCTAATAGGCTTCAAAAAAGGGTGGGCTCAGGGCGGAGATCACTGTGCCCCGGTCGCACCCAGTTGTGTGATGATAGCGAATGAATAGTCACTATTTTCACACTAAATCTCCTCCCCACCATTCAGGAAGCAGGTTGTGAGACCCATTACCCGATTGGTCAAAACGTCAGGTGATCCTATTGGACGCCTAGGAGGAGGAGAGGAGAGAGGAGAGGACACCGGAGCCGCCACCCTCCACGCTGGAAGACACCGGAGCCACCCACCACATTGATAGGGTAAGTGCTGGACCGACCAGCAGACAGCAGGGGGGTGGTAGTGCCTTGCCGCCCTCTGGGGGTGGGGGGTGTTAGTGCCACGCCCCCGGCTGCCCAGGTGGGGGTGGTTGTTTGCCGCCTCCCCCCGAAAAAAACCCACCAGTCGCCACTGCCACTAGCCATTGATGTGTGCCCACAAAACACCTGTGCCCCTCATCCCTCAGACCTTTATGCTTTGCACTATATATATATATATATATATATATATATATATATATGTGTGATATAATGCACAGGAACATGCATTTTGATGCGTGTCTCGAAAACATTGGAAAAGATGTTGCCAATGTGTGTCATGCTTTTGTTGCCTTTAATTGACAAAGCAGCCCAAACACGGGTAGCGGATGCAAGTTTGGTTGCGAAACAGACGCACTACAAAAGCGCCAAAACGCTCGAAGCTCGACACCTGAAAATAAGTTTGGAAGCTTTCTACACACTACATACATTAGAGACGCTCTGGCACCTCTCACAGAATTCACAGAGCTTTCCCTGACAATACTGTGATCCAATTTTTATCTCCAGAAGGATGGAGCCATCTTTGTTGGAAGGCAGAAGTTTTTTTATCTTAATTCATTCTATGCATTAACCGCCTAACGACCAACCAACACAGATTTACTGCTGCAGGGCAGCCGCTGTGCGCTGGAGCACGTACCTGGTATGCGATCCGCATGCCAGGGTAGAGAGCGGGCCCGCACCCACCCGCTCCCCGGCTGTGCTGCAATTGGCTGCAGCATCGACCAATCAGCGACTGCCAGCCGCTGATTGGTCACCGGCAGCTCGCGGTCGGGTCCGGAGATAACCAAAGAGAGCCCTGTGTAGGTAAACAAACACTCTCTCCTGACAGGACCAATGTGCTGTATTTTCTCCTTGCAAAGCAGGAAGTAAAAAACAGCGCATTTCTTAGTAAAATCAGCACACAAAGTAACGTAAAACATGTTAGGAACACATTTAACCCCTCGATCGCCCCTGATGTTAACCCCTTCCCTACCAGTGTCATCAGTGCAGTGACAGTGCATATTTTTTCGCACTGATCCAGTGGCGGCTGGTGAAATTTTAGGATGGGGGGGCGCCAAACCCTGCCCTTCCTTTTTGACCCCTCCCACTTCTCATTCCCTTATAGTTTCCACCCCTTGTGTCAGAAGTATACAGCCCAGAATCAACAGATAGGGTATATAGCATCACAGATAGGGTATACAGCATCACCAGATAGGGTATACAGCATCACCAGATAGGGCTATACAGAGTCACCAAATAGCAGTATACACTTACAGAGCACCAGTTAGCAGTATACAGAGTCACCATATAGCAGTATACAGAGTCCCAGATAGCAGTATACAGAGTCACCATATAGCAGTATACAGAGTCACCATATAGCAGTATACAGAGTCACCATATAGCAGTATACAGAGCCCTAGATAGCAGTATACAGAGCCCCAGATAGCAGTATACAGAGTCACCATATAGCAGTATACAGAGCCCCAGATAGCAGTATACAGAGTCACCATATAACAGTATACAGAGTCACCATATCGCAGTATACATAGCACCAGATAGGGTATGCAGTCACCAGATAGTAGTATACAGAGTCACCATATAGCAGTATACAGAGTCACCATATCGCAGTATACATAACACCAGATAGGGTAAACAGTCACCAGATAGGTGTACACAGAGCCAGCAGATAGGGTATACAGAGCCACCAGATAGGGGTATACATAGCACCAGATAGGTGTATACATAGCACCAGATAGGTGTATACATAGCACCAGATTGGGCAGTGCTCTCCACATGGCAGTGTCGACTGGAGCCCGTGGGGAGTTTTAGACAAGAACTAACATTACAACCTCCCCTATCACCCCCTCCCCATGGGATTTAGCTGACACTGCCATGTAGAGGGAGAGCAGTTCTGCTCTCTTCAGCTAACAATGCTGCAGTGCTGCCTTACCTGAATATGGAGTAGCTGCTCCATGTCAGCTCAGCACTGCCATCTCTCCTGTCCATCACCGTACAGTCCCGCCCCCGCCCACCGCACCAATGACTGGCAGTCCAGTGCTCAGGGCAGCCAATTAGTGAAAGTAAGTGTGCCTCTTTGACGCACTTATTTTCACTTTTAAGACTGGCCAATAGGCTTACTACTTGCTGTCGGCAGACAGCAAGGAGCCGAAGCAAAAAAAACCTGTTAATATACCGGCGCCTCCTTTAGGGGGCCGGGCTTACTTTTTTTTTCTGATTACATTTGCAAGCCCTGCTACTTCCAGCTTTTAGTGAATTATATAAGTGTACAGATTCCCACAAAGCCAGAGACTGACGTGAATGGCTCAATGTCTTTTGAAAAGCCTTTAAGAGAAAAATCTGTCAGGAATATAAAAATGATGATCTAAGAGTTATACCTGCCAGCTAAGATGGGGAAAAAAGACATCTTTCAGCCAGAAAACAAAAACACTTGAAGTCCCCGTCATAACTCCTACATGTTCTGGCTATGTAAAAAGGGCAAAAACTGATCTTGAGGGCCTACGCTGTCTTGTTGTCTTCCTTGCAGGATCATACACAGCTAAAAAGTAGAGCTTGTTGGGCCAGGGATATAGGGACCATATATGGAGATCAGTGGGACATGGTCCTTGAGGCGCTCCCTATCATATTGGTGTCAGCAGCGCATAAACTCTCACAATCATTCATCTTACATAGAGTTTATCGTACCCCTGAAAAACTGTATGAATGGGGCCGTAGAGATTCTCCATTATGTCCTAGGCGTTTGATGGTCAGAGGAGACTTCATACACATGATTTGGCGCTGTCCAAAATGGACCCGATACTGGGCAGAGATAGTACAGGTCATTTCTGACCTAGCCCAGATGCCTATCCATCTGGACTCGCTGGTATACTTGCTGGGTGCGATTGATGCTGAGATATATTCAAAAGGTACCTATATCATGATAACCAGGTTGTTATATCTAGCTAGAAAGCTAATTGCCCGGTTCTGGATGGCCGTCACTGTGCCTTCTAAGGCACAGTGGATCGCTCACGATAAAGTGGCTGTCAGCCCGTGACAACCACTTTAACCTACAGGAAAGCCTATAATAAGGTTTACCTGTAGGTGCCCTGCATATCTCCCAAACATGCATGGTTTAGGACGGAGGTCAGCAACCTGTAGATTGCGATCTACCAGTAGTTCAAGGGCAGGGGACTGGTAGATCGCGGTTTGGGCTTGCTGACCTGCCATTTCAGAGCATCAAACAGAGCTCAATGCAGAGGGACTAATTGTAAAGTTGGAGCTGTAGTAGGGAGCAAAGAGCCGCATAAGCCAATGCCTCCTCTGTAGTGCTGGCTCCTGTCCTATGCAGAGTGATATCAACTGCACTCCCCCTCTTATCCCTGCTAGTGGTCTCCAGAATGTGCCAGCAGTAGGAAAAAAAAATATATATCTTCAGGCAGTGTTAAGCAATACACCGGACATAATAGTATAGGGCTGCTTTCACACTTATGTGCTGCGGTTTCCCACACTGCGGGCGCAGTGCAGTATACCAGCAGCTTTCCTGCATTTAGCCATAGACTTGCGGGTTTGGTGGACTTTCTGAATGCAGGAGTTAACACCCCCCCCCCCCCAAATTTACATGTGAAGGAGCCCTAAGGGTGCCGCTGCCGAATGCAACTAAGGGTTCATTCACAAGTGCAGCAGGCACTGCTGCACCTCTGAAAAGTGATCCCAGTGTGTTTGACAGGTGGTGAGGAGGCGATATGTTGCATCCTCACCAATGGATTTAAACCCATGATTACCATGCAATGCACGCAATTGCGACATGGTAGTATGGCAATTAGAGGATTAAATCAGGTGTGAGGAGACGACACTGTGCCTGGTGATCTTTGACTTCTCCCATGTTGTTGAGGTAGATCTCCACCTCTTAAAGGTTGCCTACCCCTGGTTTAGGAGATATACAGTGTACTCGCATTGCTGATGTCATTCGACACATGCACAGTGAAGAAACGGCCTCCGTGCATGCGCAGGAGTGACCTCACGCAACTCCGGCCAGTCACAGAGCCGGAGTCGCAGCCTCGGAAGGAAGAGGGGCTGAAGATGGACGCTGCCTGCACAGGCGACATCACTGGACATCGCAGACTTTGTTTGCAGGTAAGTGACACATAATGCTTTTACTTTGCAGGGGAATATAGAGGAAGTAAACCCCGTCTTTAATTCCCTGGTACTTAGAGAACAGTTGGCATATCGCCATCAAAAAATGGTTAAAAAATAGAATCTCATCTGGCAGAACTGGCTTGATAATCCAAGCCTTGCACCACCTCAATTAAATGGATTGACTGTTACAGCTCTGAGACCCCAAGTTATAACTGTGACAGCCCAAGTTTGGGACTTTCTTTGATGGATATCTGAGAGTAGACACAAGAGATTGATACGAACAAGTGACCCCTACGAACTTGGGTTGGTGGATTTAATTCCATTTTATTGGTTTTCTTTCTTGCTATGTGGATAAGTATTGTATACCATATGCTGCTATGTACTTATTACCTATTTTGTACTTAAAGTCTATAATGTTGGTTATTTTGTATACATTTCTATGATTTATTGTACAAGCACTTTATATTCCTTGTCAATATAAGAGTTTTGATTCAAAAAAGGGCAAAAACAACTTAAAGTGTATGTACAGCCAAAACTTTTTTTTTTTTTTTTGACAGTTTATCTTTTTCTGCCTGTGTACCATTAAAGATTATTTCCATCACTTCCTATGGCAGAGATGCGAGAGGAAGTTAGAGGAAATCTCCCAAATTCATTAGCAATCTAACCTTTTAAGGTGCCAAATATATACTTTTTATCGGTACATTAAAGTGGGAGTTAGCTCCAATGCATGATTTTTACCTATAGGTAAGTCTATATTAAGGCATGCCTATAGGTACTGTAAATATCTCCTAAACGTGCCCCATTTAGGAGATATTTACTGTACATGCAGCCAGCGACATCAACGACGCATGTGTTCGGAAGGAACGGCATACCTGTTCAGGAGTGATGTGACAAAGCCGGAACCTGGAAGGAAGACTGGGTGAAGATGGAAGTGCTTTCAGCAGTGACAGCATGCCACTAGAGGGCTTTGTTCTAAGGTTCTAAGGTAAGTTTCACAAAATGTGCTAGTATGTGATGCAAAAAAAAAAAAAAAAACTTTCTTTGCAAGACTGGAGGCAGATGGCTTCTGATACAATACTGCACATGGTAAACTGCTTAGTTCAATTTCTATTTTTCTGGTTTACAACCACTTTAACCACTGCACCCCCAGAAGGATTTCCCACTGTAGGACCAGAGCACTTTTTGCGATTCGGTACTGCGTCGCTTTAACTGACAATTGCGCGGTCATGCGGCGTTGTACCCAAACAAAATTTGTGTCCTTTTTCTCCCACAAATATTGCTTTCTTTTGGTGGTATTTGGTCACCTGTGCGTCATTTCTGATCACCGCTATAAACAAAAAAAGAGCGACAATTTTGCAAAAAAAAAAACAATATTTCTTAGAGTTGTCTCGGGAATTATCCGGGTGAAGGAGGCGGAGGTCTTGCAGAGCAGAAATTATGTCTTCCTCCGATTTGCAGGTAAAAGAGGAGCCTTTGTAGGTAAATTTAACCACAAAGGGGAAGCTCCAGCGATAGACAATTCTATGTTGTTGTAAGATGTGCAGGTGAGGTTTTAGTGCCTTCCGTCTGGCAAGAGTTTGTTGTGAGAGGTCCTGGAAGACTTGATATCTATGGCCTTGGAATGTTATGGTCACTTTGTTGCGGGCCGCTTCCATAAGTTGTTCCTTGGTATAAAAGAAGTGCGTTGTTGTAATAATGTCTCACGGAGGGCCTTCGTCTCTGCGCGGGACCAGGGATCTATGTATTCGGTTCATCTCCAGCCTTTCTATTGGGATGGAGGGAGCCTCCTGAAAGAGGGCTGTAATGGTGCAGTGGAGATCATCAACCGTTTCAGATATTCCTCTAAAACGGATATTAGATCTCCTAGCCCTATTTTCAAAGTCCTCTAGCCGAGCTTGGAGTGTAGCATTTTCCTCTTTGAGAGCCTCTATATCCTCCTCATGGTTTGCAGAGACCATGTGGAGGTCTTCCATTTTCTCCTCTAGTATGGTAGTGCGGAGGCCCACTTCACGTATCTCTTTCGTGAGTTTCTCCGTGATAATGTCCGATGTGTGCTGCAGTGCTCTCTGTAGCATTATTTCAAATTGATTGAGGAGGTCAACGGTGCTGGGCGAACCCAGGGCTGGTAGGGAGGGCGGTATAAGTGTGGCAAGATGGTCACTTTGTTGAGGCAAGGTCTCTTGGGAGCCAGATAACTGAAGGGCAGCCGGTGTGAGGTGAGAAGGCAGTTGCGTTGCCATTTTGAGGGCAGCTTGTATCAGAGCTTCTTGGATCATTTTAGATTTAATGCCTGACCTCTTACCTGGTGACATGCCCCAAGAGGGGGTTACAGAGGTCGCTATGATGCAAGAGTAGAGGTCAGTCAATATGTTGAAGGCACAATTAATGATATGTCACAGTCCCGACGTGGCGTCCTATAGTCCTCAGATACAGAAGCAGACCGGCAGGTGCTGTGGGAGGCCGCAGCCCAGGTTGGCCAGCAGATCGGGCCCAGCTGTCCCCAGGAGGGTTTCCCCTTGTCCTGAAGCGCTGCCACAGAGTGACGGTAGTGCCCCGATGGAAGGGGGCTTACCTCTACTATGATTCTGCCGCTTACCACTAGGCCTGAGGGAGTACAAAGATGGCGGCGGCCTGTCAGGTATCGCGCCGGCCGTGGATGCACCGGAGATCCAGCAAATATACAGCCTGCGACCCGCTTGGTGGTCAGGGGAGCAGAGTGGAGATGTTCTGGGAGAGTCTCCGGGGTCCAGGAGTGAGGATGGAGCCAGATTAGGTTTTGAGCAGATGGAGCTCCTCTTCAGCGCGTCCGCTCTCGGTCCCGCCCAGACACGCCCCCTCCCCCCAAATAAAAAAACAATATTTCTTACTTTTTGCTAAAATACAAATCCAAAAAATAAAAAATTAAAAAAATAAATGTATTCATCGGTTTTGGCCGATTTATATTCTTCATCATATTTTTGGTAAAAAAAAAAACGCAATCAGCGTTTATTGATTGGTTTGCGCAAAATTTGCCACATTTACAAACCATGAGAATTAATTTCTGGCGTTTTTACATTTTTTTTTTTTTTTTTACTAGTAATGGCGGGACTTTGATATTGGGGCGGACTTGCCGCACATTTTTGACACTTTTTTGGGACCAGTGATATTTATACAGCGATCAGAAATTTAAATATCCACTGATTACTGTATAAATGTCATTGGCAATGAAGAGGTTAACCTGCAGGGGGAGATCTAGGGGTTAACTGTGTTCCCTAGGAGTGTTCTAACTGTGAGGGGGCTGGGCTGTCAGGGGCATAAGAGATCTAACTGATCCCAGTGACAGGTATCAGTAGATCTCTTACATGCCCACTGACAGAGCGGGGAACCACTGTGTTTACATCGGTGGTTCCCCGTTCTTTCTCTCTGACAGGTCATCGCGGCTCGCCGGCGGACATCGGGTCCACCTGAGCCGTGGGCACACTCCTCCAGAGTGCGGTGAGCACAAGAGCACGCCGCCGGCGGCGAGCTCCTGCCCGCTAAGTGCACACGCGCGGATCGGCACTTGTATATGCCGATTCGCGAGACAGCGCCACATTGCGGCAGTAAATATGCGGTAGTCGGTCAGGAATCGGTTAACAGACTCTTTACTTAGAGTTAATGTACCAATAAAAAGTATACATTTTGGTAATAATTATGTGTGGGGTTCAGTATATTTCTCACCTAAAATGTACCAACATGAATCTGTGTATCCAGATATGTTAAGGGCTGTGGTGTCCATGATTACCCATAGCTGGGGTATACACCATAGGCATCCAGGAGGGGCCCTTTGTTGGATGAAGTCCGTTTTATCATCATACCATTAGTGTCCACTGATGATTTGAACCAGATCCTATGTACCTATGGAGTGTGTTGATATTGTGTCTTGAGTAAGTACCTATAGGAGCTGGATATTCCCTGATAGAAGATGGGTTGGTGTTTAACATTATATCCCCGATGGGATTGTGGCAAAGGGATCTACTTGAGCTGGTGATCTCCACACTATAGGTCTACTCATATATATCTTTGCTAGGCTAAGCCATTTGGGGCTACACAGATACTGAAGTATTCCAGCCCTGGAAATATTGGCTTGCCTCTTTAATCGTCCCCCGGGGGGTTGCCGTTATCCATTACTGGTCCTCCACCATTTCTTACATCTTGAAAGCAATATCTAGATTACTCATCCCTACATCCAAGAATGGAAGGCCCTGAGGAAGCAAATAAGGCAAAATGCGTCGACCTCTGATCTCTTGGATAATTTGCTGGGTTAACATAGTAATTGAGCAATTTAGTACATATAACTTTTTATGGGTCCTTCATTTTTAAGGCCCAGATCTTGGAGTTTTCTTCAAAAATGTGATTTTAATTGTAATAAATTCTATATAAACCTTCTTATTCACCTTTGTGTTTCCTATTTGTACCAGTAAACTCCAATCACAATTTTTGGTTTTAGCTTTTATAGAATCTATGGATATGGTACGTTTTTAGTCAATCTTTTTTTATATAGTTTTGGAAATCTTCCGAAATCAGAGCAATTCCCCTTTTAGACAGCCGCCCCAAGAAAAAGGGTCTCAATTGTATAATTTCCCCTCACCTCTTGTTCTATGGACAACTCTAAAGTTTAGTATTTTCCTTTATTTTCTATCTCAGTGACAATCATCACCAGTACCAAAAAAGTTGAATCTCCCCAATGGGGACAACAGTAAGAGAGGCAATCCTTCTTAAAAAAGATTTTGCCTGGAGATACTTTTAAAAGCAATTCCTGCAAATAAAGCAAGTGAGAGCAATTCCTCTCACTTAAATTGCTATTATTATATAGGATTTATTAAGCGCCAACAGTTTGCGCAGCGCTTAACAAAATGAAGGCGCATTACAGTTACATTACAATTTGGTACAAGAGGAATCAGAGGGTCCTGCTCGTTAGAGCTTACAATCTAAGAGGGAGGGTCAATCAATACAAAAGGTAATAACTGTGGGGGAGGAGCTGATGGAGAAAGTAAAACAGTGTATTAGTTAGAAGCAGGATAGGCTTCTTTAAAGAGAAGGGTTTTCATGGATCGTCTAAAGATGGATAGATTAGGGGACAGTCTGACAGATTGGGGTAGGGAGTTCCAAAGGATGGGAGAAGCTCTGGAGAAATCCTGGAGGTGAGCATGGGAGGAGGTGACAAGGGAGCTAGAAAACAGGAGGTTTTGGGAGGAACAAAGAGAGCGGCTCGGTTGGTATTTTGAGACTAGGTTAATAATGTAGCTGGAGGCAGAGTTGTGGATGGCTTTGTAAATTATTGTTAGTACTCTGAATTTTATTTGTTGGGTGAGTGGAAGCCAGTGGAGAGATTGGCAGAGAGTTGTGGAGGACACTGAACAGTTGGTAAGGTGGATGGGTCTTGCAGGCAGCATTCATTATGCACTGCAGGGGGGATAGTATATGTAAAGGTAATCCAATGAGAGTTGAAGTAGTCAAGGCGAGAGAATTAGAAGCTTGGTGGTGTCATTGGTTAAAAAGGGGCATATTCTAGAGATGTTGCGGAGGCTAAGGTGCTTTATTAACCACTTCAATACCAGGTACTTACCCCCTTCCCACCCAGACCTATTTTTAGCTTTCAGCGCTATCGCATTTTGAATGACAATTGCGCGGTCGTGTGACACTGTAGCCAACATTTTTATCATTTTTCCCCCAAAAATAGAGCTTTATTTTGGTGGTATTTGATCACCTCTGGGGTTTTTATTTTTTGCGCTGCAAATTAAAAACGAATTTTTTTTTTCTTATTTTCCATCACAAAACTTTGTAAATAAGTACATTTTCTCCTTCACTGATGGGCACTGATGAGGCTACACTGACAGGCACTAATGAAGCAGTACTGATTGGCACTGATGAGGTGGCACTGATGATGAGGCACTTATATGCAGCACTGATGGACACTGATAGGCGGCACTGATAAACAGCACTGACGGGCACTGATAGGTGGCACTGATATTCAGCACTGATAGGCACTAATAGGTGGCACTGGGCACTGATAGGTGGCACTGATGGGCACTTATGGGTGGCACTGATGAGTGGCACTGGTGGGCACTGATGTGTTGCACTGACAGATGGCACTGATAGGCAGCAGTTAAAGAGAGGCACTGGCAGGCATCAAAAATGGGCACAATGCCATCCTTATTGTACTTTGTGTGCCCCTTACCTGGTGGTCTTGGGTGGGCTCCCTGATGGTCTAGGGTGTGCTCCCTGATGGTAATGGGTGGGCTTCCCTGGTGGTCCCTGGGTGGGCTCCCTGTGCGAGCTACCTGGTGGTCCTGGGTGGGCTCCCTGGGGATCCTGGGGGGCTGCACTGATAAACAATCAGCGCAGATCCCCCCTGTCAGGAGAGCCGCCGATCGGCTCTCATCTACTCGCGTCTGCAGACGCAAGTAGAGGAAAAGCCGATACACGACTCTTCCTAATTACACTGTGATCAGCCATGATTCATCACGGCTGATCACATGGTAAAGAGATTCTGACAGAAGCTCTTTACCTAGATCGGAATGTGGTGCGTCAGACTGACACACCACACCACCGATCACTGCGCTGCCCCATGGGCGCGCGCCGGCTTGTTATTCTGTTTAACGTCATATAAAGCCCAGTCAGGGTAACAGAACCACTTCCTGGCTGTCATTCTGCATATGGTGGTAGGGAAGTGGTTAAAATAGCTCCAACGTGTCTTCACCCTCCTATTTCTTCTCCCTCCGGTTCTTTTCTCTCCCCTGTCTTCTTCCTCTGCCAGTTCTTCCTCCAATTCTTCTCCCGCTGCTAGCTCCTGCTGTAGTGTTAGCTCCAGCATGTGCCATTACTTATATAGCCATGGGGGCGTGGCCATCTGGTGACGTCACCGCCCGGGGAATGATGGGCGGAAGAAGACATCAGTGAAGCGAGAAGAACCGGAGGAAGAAGACATCAACGCAGGGAGAAGAACCGGAGGATGAAGACACGTTGGAGCTACTTTAATAAAGGACTTTGTCAAAAACCTGTGTACTGGTTTTATTTATTTTTGACACTTTTTTTGGGTGAATGTTCCCCCACAACCAGTGCCCATGGTTGTTGGGAAGAGGCCCATTCACCCATCAACATGTGAAAAAAGTGCTTTGGGGTGGGAGGCGCAGGACCCCCCCTGCCCCAAAGCACCTACCTCTCCATGTCGAGGGCATGTGGCCTGGTATGGTCCAGGAGGGGGGGAGCCCTCACTTGTCCCACCCTTTCCTGAGCTGCCGGCTGCATGCTCAGATAAGGGTCTGGTATGGATTCTGGGAGGCCCACACCGTTTTTTTTTTTATTTTGGCGTGGAGGTTCCCCTTAAATCTATACCAGACTCGGAGGGTCTGGTATGGTCCTCGGGAGGGACCCCACAGTGCTTTTTTTTATTTTGGCGTGGGGTTTCCCCTCAAGATCCATATTAGACCCGAAGGTCCTAGTTTGGAATTGGAGGGGGACCGCAAACCGATCTCAAGATCCTCAGAGTACAAGTGGCATGACAAAGGCGGATCAGTTAATATGAAGATCCAACTTTGATCCGACTTAAATGATTTTGAATGGGCTGAAGTTGATCCAAAGTTGGACCAAAGTAATGCAGAAACCTTTTTGAAAGTCAGACCGGCTTTTTGAGACTGTTTATATTCAATAAACGCACTGAGCTCTTGGTCTTTGCAGAGGATCTGTCCAGCCTGGGGGGCAATGCTGTCATGTGCTTGCTGTTCATAAGGCCTCAGTTGGGCGACCTGAGAGCCTGGATGCTGAAGCTGCTGAGAGCTAACTGAGGGGCTGTATGCTGAAGATCTAGTCTGGTAACACCAGTGGCATCGTTATGGGGATGCGGGGGGGGGGGTGTCACCCGGGTGACAATCGCCGGAGGAGTGACACCATCAAATAGGAAGTGCGCAAAACGATCCCGTATCTGATAAGCAGCTGAACACTCTAGTCCAATCAATAAAATCCTAGTGAGATCCATATAGATGTAACAGTGCAGCGCTAAAAATCTCTGTTACAAATTAACTAAACTAGATATAATAAAATCATGCAAAAGAACATATGCATAAGAGTCCATAGTCCATTCTCAACTAATAGGAATTTCGATACTTAGAGATCCCCCACATGATCTCCCATATGGGAGACACATGTCACGTCAGCTGCAGCCACCCTTCACCAACCGTTTGCACTACAGAGAGCAGCGGTTACATGTACAGAAACCTGGCACTTGGTATAAGTGCCCTGCTTGTGAGTGTACTACTTTTATCATTAATAAACTGTTTGAGTTATACAGGGTGGGCCATTTATATGGATACACCTTAATAAAATGGAAATGGTTGGTGATATTAACTTCCTGTTTGTGGCACATTAGTATATGTGAGGGGGGAAACTTTTCAAGATGGGTGGTGACCATGGCGGCCATTTTGAAGTTGGCCATTTTGAATCCAACTTTTGTTTTTTCAATAGGAAGAGGGTCATGTGACACATCAAACTTATTGGGAATTTCACAAGAAAAACAATGGTGTGCTTGGTTTTAACGTAACTTTATTCTTTCATGAGTTATTTACAAGTTTCTGACCACTTATAAAATGTGTTCAATGTGCTGCCCATTGTGTTGGATTGTCAATGCAACCCTCTTCTCTCACTCTTCACACACTGATAGCAACACCGCAGGAGAAATGCTAGCACAGGCTTCCAGTATCCGTAGTTTCAGGTGCTGCACATCTCGTATCTTCACAGCATAGACAATTGCCTTCAGATGACCCCAAAGATAAAAGTCTAAGGGGGTCAGATCGGGAGACCTTGGGGGCCATTCAACTGGCCCATGATGACCAATCCACTTTCCAGGAAACTGATCATCTAGGAATGCTCGGACCTGACACCCATAATGTGGTGGTGCACCATCTTGCTGAAACTATGATGTCGGTGATAGGGATTGCTGGCCATCAAGTCGGCTTTGGAGGAATGGCGGTACCTCCTGGAAGGAGCAGCTCATCCAGTATTGGTTTTTACTGACCATAAAAACCATAAAAAAACCATATGCTGTGAAGATATGAGATGTGCAGCACCTGAAACTATGGATACTGGAAGCCTGTGCTAGCATTTCTCCTGCGGTGTTGCTATCAGTGTGTGAAGAGTGGGAGAGGAGGGTTGCATTGACAATCCAACACAATGGGCAACACATTGAACACATTTTATAAGTGGTCAGAAACTTGTAAATAACCCATGAAAGAATAACGTTACGTTAAAACCAAGCATACCATTGTTTTTCTTGTGAAATTCCCAATAAGTTTGATGTGTCACATGACCCTCTTCCTATTGAAAAAACAAAAGTTGGATTCAAAATGGCCGACTTCAAAATGGCAACCATGGTCACCACCCATCTTGAAAAGTTTCCCCCCTCACATATACTAATGTGCCACAAACAGGACGTTAATATCACCAACCATTCCCATTTTATTAAGGTGTATCCATATAAATGGCCCACCCTGTACAGAGAGCACTAGATTTTTTTTTATTACATTTACATGATATTACTCAACCACACCACAGTATGTGCTACATCTCGTCTGGAGCGGAGTAATTTAACCACTTCAATACCAGGCACTTACCCCAGACCCACCCTTCCCGCCCAGACCAATTTTCAGCTATCAGTGCTGTCGCATTTTGAATGACAATTGTGCGGTCATGCAATGTTGTACCCAAACACATTTTTTATCATTTTGTTCCCAAAAATAGAGCTTTCTTTTGGTGGTATTTGCTCACCTCTGCAGTTTTTATTTTTTGTGCTACAAATAAGAAATTTTGAAAAAAAAAAGTTTTTCTTCTGTCACAAAACTTTGTAAATAAGTACATTTTCTCCATCACTGATGGGCACCGATGAGGCTACACTGATGAGGTGGCACTGACAGGCACTGATGATGAGGCACTTATATGCAGCACGGATGGTCACTGATGGGTGGCACTGATAAGCAGCACTGACGGGCACTGATAGGTGGCCCTGATATGCAGCACTGATGGGCACTGATAAGTGGCACTGATGGGCACTCATAGGCGGCACTGATGGACACTCATAGGTGGCAATGGGCACTGATAGGTGACACTGGTGGGCAATGATAGGTGGCACTGGTGGGCACTGATAGGTGGCACTGGTGGGCAGCAATGACAGATTGCACTGTAAGGTTGTCATTCACTGGTGGTCCTGGGTGGCATCTAAAATTGGCACCATGTTGGGCATTGTGCCCTTTACCTGGTGGTCTAGGGTGGGCTTCCTGGTGGTCAGGGTGGGCTCCCTTGTGGGCTCTCTGGTGGTCCTGACTAACACACCGCACCACCGATCGCCACGATGCACGCACCTGCAGGCACGTGATTGTGGGTTATCCGGCTGGACGTCATATGACGTCCAGTCAGGTGTAACTGAACCACCGCCCGGCCGTCATTTGTCTATAGGCCGGGTGGGAAGTGGTTAACATCAGAGGGATCTCCATAAGAGGCTGCATTTCTCCCTATACCCTATATGGGAAAGGCTGTTTTGACCTGTCTGTTAATTCAGGAGTCCACAGCAGGAGGTGAGCGGCCTGTGTTACCTGTGGTGGAGGCTTGTGCACGGATATAGACACATGAGAGCTTATGAGCACTGTCATCATCACGTGGGGGATCTGTAAGTATCAAACTTCCTATTAGTTGTGAATGGACTATAGACTCTTATGCATATGTTCTTTTGCACGATTTTATTATGATATCTAGTTAAGTTAATTTTTAACAGAGATTTTGAGCGCTGCACTGTTATATGTATATGTACATCATTTACAAGGGCCAGTGCCGGACCACTGCTGGACCGAAATTAGCCAGCCCAGCACCTTGCAGGGCACTGTGGCAGGCTAGAAAGAAGAATGCCTGATGGGGAGGTGTCACCTGGTGTTTTACCGCATCAGGTGACACCAACCCTAGTATCACTGGAGGAAAGTGTCGCTTAGAAAGAAGTTGGAAGGAGGCAACTAGCTTTTCCTGGACATTTTGTGAGTACAGCCTGCTGAGAGATCTTGGGCTTCTGCCACCCCTCCTGTGCTAGGGAGTGAGCTGGGTGTTTGCTAAAGGGAACATTGGCTGGTGTCCTGAAGAGCTTAGTTTATCTTTTTCCATGTGAAGGGACGTTGCTCTTAGTGCTCTAAAGAACAGTCTGCTTTTAACTGCAGCCATTACAAGCCAAGTCCACAGTCTGCTATATGCAAGGACTTCTACTCCAGCTTTACAGAAAGGGGTTTACTGTCCTCAACCTGTAGTACTGTACATAGTTTCTGTTTTTGGAGTATCCCACTCAATTGCCTCAACCCTATTCAAGTTCTTAAAAAATAAAAACAACACCAATAGACTGGTTATTGCGTAGGAGTGTGGCTGAGATTGTGTACCTGGCTGCGGGGCAATCCACTGGAGAAGAACCTGGGCAAAGTTCCAGGTGCTCCTACGAGACTAAGCCCTACATAGAAGTGATTTTAGCAGGTCTGCACAGCCTGTTTATAAGCTGTTGTAAACTGCTAATGGCTATCACGAAGTACTAAGCAAAGTCTGCAAGGCAGCACTGATTACTAAATACATTTAAATCCCTGATATGGTGTTTTTGTAAATGGATGTAATTGGTCTTTATATAACTAGTTAGAATCAATCCACATTTGTAGTCTGGCTTCTTCTGAAATGAAAGTACCTACAGTATTTCATGGCACTCAGCTCTCCAAGCCCAGTCTTACATAAATCCTGATCACATTATGTTAATATCATTCAGCTGAATGTTTAAAGTGGTTGTAGTCTAAATTTAATTATTAACATAATAAACAGGGTTATAGTTACCTGCTCTGTGCAATGGCTTTGCACAAAGCCTCCCAGAACCTCCTCTTCTGGGTCCCCCGCCAGTGAGTTTGGCTCCTCCTCTTCTGTGTTCTGCTGCTTGCTTTGGGGGCAGATGGGAAGACTCGCTCCCATTTTTTTACCTTAATGAAGAGAATGCATAAAGGTAAAAAAACGTTTAGACTTTATAACCACTTTAAGATAAATATTATACATTTTTAGTGTAAATCCAGGAATTTTAAGAAAATTCACACTTGCAGGGCCCCCTACCTCTGCACTACACTGACTTATTGCTTGTCATATGCAATCTAAAGCACTGCTTTAAAAAAAATGAGTGAAAATCTCCTACTTAATAATCAATATGCATCAGAAACAAATTCATCACATGTACATAAAATAAAGTATAAAGTGCGTATAATACCAATATAATATTGATAATACTAGCATAATTATATCAAAATATATAACAATAGTTCCAAGTTCATTAAAAAATTTGTGTAGCAAATAATCTGCGGTCTTCAGGTATTTTGTATATTTGTACAGTGAAGATTTCAGTGCAGCCACCACCATTCCCCGGTGGACAGGCTTTCACTTTCAAAGATGGACCTCAATGGTCTACTAGCAGCATTAAGCCGAGAACAGCTCCCACAAGACATCAATCTCCTTCAACACCTTCCTTTCTGAAGTGCTCATCAAGTAAAAGATAAGAAACATTGCATAGTGCTCTCTGTTTAACACGCTTTTTTAAAAACAAATTTAAAACTCACATGAGACTGCTCACCCATAACATGCACCAGATACACTATATTACCAAAAGTATTGGGACACACAAACTTTAATAGCATCCCAGTCTTAGTCTATAGGGTTCAATTTTGAGTTGGTCCACCCTTTGCAGCTATAAAAGCTTCAACTCTTCTGGGAAGGCTGTCCACAATGTTTAGAAGTGTGTCTATGGGAATGTTTGACCATTCTTCCTGAATTCGTGAGGTATTCGTCAGGCACTGATGTTGGATGAGAAAGCCTGACTCACAGTCTCTGCACTAATTCACCCCAAAGATGTTATATGGGGTTGAGGTCAGGACTCTGTGCAGCCCAGTCAAGTTCCTCCACCCTAAACTCGCCTATCCATGTCAAGGGAACTCTTAAGGTGTCAGCATAACAAGACATTTCGGATAATTTGATGCTCCCAACTTTGTGGGAACAGTTTGGGGATGGCACCTTCCATAAAGACATGAATGAGTGAGTTTGGGGTGAAAGAACTTGTGTTTCAATGTTTTTTATTAATTTTATGAGTTTTGACAATACAAAGAATAATGTTCATACATTTTTTTTTTTTTTCATAGAAGCAATCTTAGCTCAGAATAACGAACAGTACAAATTACATGTTGATTTATCGCGTGAACTTGCATTCCTACACTTATTATCGACTAATAGTGTGCGGAGGCAGTTAGGCTTTCACATATGGTTAAGGTAATAGAGCTGGAGGGAAACTCTTCATGTGACGCCTAAAGTATATCAACTTCAAGGGCTAAGTGCCCAAAACATTCAACAATCTACTCGTTAACTTTTAACTGTAACAATAACCCTTAATATTGGTTTCCACCAGTGACGATCTCCTCCAGTGTCCACAGCACAAAGTTAGGTGGGTGGTACTCCGTAAGCCTCTGATTGATTGAACGACCGATCCCTCCGGGACACCCCATAGGGAGCAATTTTGTGTCCCGCAGGGATGGCTGTGATGGGTGTGAGAGAGTTGCGCCATGCGCTACATTTAATGTTGTTCGGCTATACGAAGCACTCTGCTGATCTTGATTTTACCCAGTCTGACCATATCTGCCACGAGGTTTGTGCTGCCTCCAAGTTCCCTTGGCTGGATGCTTGCATAATCTCGTAGCAACTATGGGTGTTGGTCAAATTGATGGCATCTATCGCTCTTGGGGGGTTTGGAGACTTCCATAGTTTTGTGATAGCTGACCTGGCTGCTAGTAGAATATGTGTTACTACATTTCTCTGTTGATGGGGAATTTGATCTATGTTTAAGTTAAGCAGACCTAGAGCCGGTGATGCTTCAAGGGGGTTGTTCCTTGTATCTTGGATGATTTGGAAAATGTCTTTCCAGTAAGATTGGAGTTTTGGACATTTCCACATTATGTGCAGGATGTCACCCTTTGTTGTGTGACACCTCCAGCATAAATCACTATTTTTGGTATCAAATGATGCTAGTTTGGAGGGTGTAAGGTACCATCTCAACGAT
>BLSH010493238.1:1174516-1186197 GCA_018402905.1 Glandirana rugosa
GAGAGTCCGATCAGTATTAGGTCGGACGGATTGATCTTTATTGGTGTCTTCACCACCTTAAGAGTCACGGTGTCAGGTAATATTTGACGTTTCATCGAACCCTGACAATGTATAAGTCACTGTGCAAAAGAAACTTATCATAACACTTAAGTCTATACAAACAACACGATCTTTTGTTTTACTCAGTGACAATCTTATTTTTTACATCCAGTAAATTCACCTTTAGTCATTTTCGAAGGTTCTTGTATATAAATGTCACAAAAGAAAGGATGGTACAAAATCCATGGACGAATTCTTGATATTCAGTGTCGTAGGAAAACCAAACAGGTCTGGGCCCAGAGGAACAAAAATAAACATCATGCTGTGACTTATAGTTCTTAAGCAGGTACCTAAAACATGGTAGGAAAGAAAACACTGTAAATATATGTTCTTGGAAGCTTTTACTGATTTCCACTTAAATGACCTACATTTTTTATTCTAACAGTGACTCATTTTGTTTTCTAGCACAACAAACATATCTGAATTCACAATACTATTCAAAGAAAACGTGTCACTGAATATGTAACAGTCCCAAGCTACTTTGCAGTTTATAATGGACTGTGGCACTGAGAATTCCACCACTTCTGTGGTTATTTCTAGTTAGGCAGGCTGGATTATGACTAGCCTGAGAGAGAGATTCTGTAAGGCAGCCATGTGCTATTGTGCAAGGATAACGAGGAAGCAGTTTCCTTGGTAATGGTAACTATGTGAAGATCTTGGAATTGTCTCCCTGGCTATTTATATTTTTTAGGAGCATATTTATGAAACTATTTAGGTTTTCGATCATCTTTTAATGAATAATTCCAGCTAAATAGCTGAAATACATACACTATATGCAGGTCGGAGATCATTTTTTTCCCTGGGGCTTCAGCCATGGGCACCCAGAATAGAATAATTGGAAGGTGGCAAACTATGGGTGTTAAAAATTGCACCAATAGTGAGACAGGCTTAAAGTGATTGTAAAAGCAGAAGGTTTTTTTTATCTTAATACATTCTGCGTGCAGCAGCCCCCCTAATACTAACCTGAGCCCCATCTAGATCCAGCAATGTTGCAGCAGTGTCTCGGCTGCCCGGGGCCCCCCTCCTCATTGGACAGCAGCGCTGCGCTATTGGCTCCTGCTGCTGTCAATCTAAGTCAGGCAGCCAATGAGGAGAGAATGGGGGGCGTGGCCGGGCCAAGGCTCCGTATCTAAATGGACATAGAGAGCTACGGCTCGGATCGGGTGCCCCATAGCAAGCTGCTTGCTGTGGGGGCACTCAAAAGGAGGGATGGGCCAGGAGCATCGCAGAGGGACCCCAAAAGAGGAGGATTTGTGCTGCTCTGTGCAAAAGAATGACATGTTTGTTATTTTTAACTAAAAAAAAAAAATAGATTTTAGTATCACTTTAAAACTGGAGCCTGCTCATTGTGTTTGGTCTCCAAACTTTCTAAACGAAGGGCTAGTTTACTGTCCTTCAAATGTTAGGGGGGCCAGTAGAAAATGTACTGGTGACAGTGGGAGTAAGCACTGTCCCATCATTAGTGTCAGTGGGAGGAATAGATCCCCATCATTGGTGTCAGTGGGAGGAATAGTGTCCCTTCATTGGTGTCAGTGGGAGGAATAGTGCCCCATCATTGGTGTCAGTGGAAGGAATAGTGCCCTATAATTGGTGTCATTGGAGGAATAGTGCCTCATCATTGGCGTCCGTGGTAGGAATATTGCCTCATCTTTGGATTTAGGGGGAGGAATGGTGCCCCATCATTGGGGTTAGTGGGAGGAATGGTGTCCCATCATTGCTATAAGTAGGAAGAATAGTGCCCTATCTTTGGTGTCATTGGGAGGAATAGTGCCCCATCATTGCTGTCAGTGGAAGGAATAGTGCCCTTTAACTGGTGTCAGTGGGAGGAATAGTGCATCATCATTGGTGTCGGTGGTAGGAATATTGCACCATCCTTGGATTTAGGGGGAGGAATAGTGCCCCATCATTGGTGTTAGTGGGAGGAATGGTGCCCCATCATTGATGTCAGTGAAAGGAATAGTACTCCATTTTTGGCATCAGTGGGAGGAATAGCGCCCCATCATTGGTGTCAGTGGGAGGAATAGTGCCTCATCATTGGATTTAGGAGGAGGAATAGTGCCCCATCATTGGATTTAGGGGGGGGGGAATAGTACTCCATCATTGGTGTCAGTGGGAGGAATAGTGCTTCGTCATTGGATTTAGGGGGAGGAATAGTGCCCCATCATTGGCGTCAGTCGGAGGAATAGTGCCCCACTGCCGGTGTCAGTGGCAGGAACTCTGCCCCACTGCTACGGACAGTGTGGGAAATAATGACCCAAGAGCATCTGGCCCTTGTGCCACAGTTTGGAGACCACTGGTGTAGACGATTACATGTACCGCAGTCCTTGTACCCCAAAAATATCTTTTAATAACTGTGCCACAGGCCAGTGTCTAAGCACAAACAAACCTCAACATGTGGAAAAAATTAAACTCTTTCATGATATATGGTTTTTTACACAGTCTACCCTGAAGAAGTCAGTGACCTCTGAGTAATCAGCAACCGTTGTAAAATTTAAGGAGAGCAGGAGTCAGGAATATGTGATATACAGCCCAGCATACAGAGTGCAGTGGTCAGGAGAATGAAATACACAGCATAGTACTTATAATGGTCAGGAGCCAGGAAGGTGTAAAGCACAGATGATGTGCAGCTTCACAGCCGGCTGCCCACTGTGCATGCGTGAGCCATGCTGCCCTTTGTAAATGGTCCTGCAGTCTTCTAATACCTGTGATATGTCCCAGAAGGCTGCAGGTAGGGAGGGGGGGAGGAGAACTACTGCTCGGAAACCCGCGGCATGGGTACCTGTCAAAACCAGGTACCCACTCCCCCAAAATAAAATATAAAATTCAAATGTGGCAGAGGAGGTGAGGGAGGAGGAGAAATCACAACAGCAAGATAAGCTGTTCATGAATGGAAAGCCACATACATTGTGACCAATCATAGTGATCACATGATACCTGGTTCCCGGATCCCGGTAGCAATGATCCATGGGCACAGCGGTCACAGGAGAAGCACGCCACGTGTATATAAGTTCAAAGAGAAAAAGCAGCCAGATCTGTTAGCAAAAGCAGCACATATTACACATTGTTAGGGACACAGTTAACCCCTTGATGCTAAACCCTTCCCAGCCAGTGCCTTTAGCACAGTGTACAGTATTATCACTGATCACTGTTGTAGCGCCCCCATGGTATAGGTGCTTTACTTTTGTCGATATTTGATAGGAAAGGAAAAATCTAGTCAGGCCTGATTGTAGGTGCAGGCCTGAATGTTTTGATCTGGGTTAGGGGAGTAACTCAGGGAGGGGCTGGAGGGAAGGAACACCCCTTGGAGATTCCTCCCCCTTGAGCTTGGAAAGTTTTGGAAAGGGGGA
Source organism: Glandirana rugosa (assembly GCA_018402905.1). Lineage (NCBI taxonomy): Eukaryota > Metazoa > Chordata > Amphibia > Anura > Ranidae > Glandirana > Glandirana rugosa. The sequence continues at coordinate 1,177,963 of BLSH010493238.1, forward strand.
TGGATGAGGAGGTGTCATTTCCTGATGTATGACAAGGAGGTCTGACCAATCCAAAGGCTGGATTGGCAGGGGGCAGACCTCCTTAAATACAGCGATCTGCCAGAAGGTGCCAAGAGAGTTCAGGTGGGAGAGTGAGGATGTAGTCAGGAGCAGCGGTGCAGGCCTCGTCCGGGAAGGGATCCCCCTTCTGGGGGGGGGGTGAACCTGAGGCCTGGGGCTTGGGTGCAGCCAGGAGTGGGAGTCGGCTCCTGGAGTGGCACAGGAGAAGCAGGAAAGCAGCTGAGGTCTACATGGAAGGAGATTCTTTAAAGGAATCCACCAATAAGTCGGTGAGTGGCGGCCCCTGGGAGTTGGAGAAGACAGCTGGGACAGTCTGGGAGAGAGAGAGAGCAGTCCGGGGAAGGCAGAAGGAACCAACCATGGGTAAGGAGAGCCATTAGACCGCAGGACAGACCGGATGGGTCTGAATGATGGGCTGGGAGTAGTAGTTCATCCAAAGGCCTGGCTAGAACCAACGTATTTTGCTACACAAGAGAGGCTGTCTGGTTTCTGTGAGAGAAACCTACAGCTCTCACCCACAAAGGGTAGTTCTGAGGCCTTGCCAGCGGCTGCAGCAGGCCTCACCTTGTGCTAGCTGTGGTGAAGAAGAAGTATTGTAGAGGTCTGATAAATTTCCCTTTGGACCAGGAGGACAGGCAAAACAGTCAGCAAGTAGTGTACTGGAGAGAAGTACAGGAGAAGGGTAATGACCAGCAAGTAGTGTGCTGGAGGAGAAGAAGGGGGTATACCGGAGGTGTATATAGCATGTCCTATGTTCAATTACTGGGCATCCCACAGTCATCCCTATCCAAGTTCAAACCCCTAAATAAAACAAAAAGGATACATTTCCTAAACACAGACAGATATAAGGAACTAACAACACCCAGCTCTTTGAATACGCCGATCTGAATCTAAGGCCCCCCAGTAACTCTGGCATAGACGTTCCTTAATACCCCCTTACGTCTCACCGAATCTATGGAGGGAAAGACCCCTGACCCCAAAATAGATAGATAGAAATCGGGGACTCTTCCATCAACATCCAAAAGAGACGACCCGCTATAGTCGCCACTGACACGGTGCGGATCCATCGACCCTTTAATTAGGACTCTCACCCTCACGACCCAACTTGGGCTGCCATGGGGACAGGGAAGGCGAGTAACCCCCGTCCCCGTGTCTCCTTTCCCACGCCCCTACCCTTTCCTTCCTGGCTGTCCCCCTACCACCCCCCACCCCACCCTCTTGCATAGCGAGATGCACCTACTCACCTTCAATTCGGGACACCAACCACGAAGCCACCCTAAAGTACTCACTTCCCGCTGAGGGGAAAGAGATCAAGGATATTGCATGCCAATCCCACCCCTACATTGACACCTTTTAACCAGACACCTAGTGAGAAAATAATTTTAGCTTCTTTACTATACACGAATCTGAGTCCGACCCACTCGGGCAGCTGACGTTCAGCGGATGTGAGCCCAGGCGACCGCGAGATGTCCAGGTACTAAGTGATAAATGTGTTATTTTGTTAATCGACCTTATGTATGCCACTTCCCTCTCTCTTATAATCTTACTTGATTCCGCACGCCAACCATTTTACTATGTTTTGTTATTGTCAGATTACAATATTCTTATATGTCCCGATGCAAGACGCTATATAATGGTCACATTTCATTCCTCTGTACCACCTTTGTTTCCTGGTAATTCTAATAAAAACATTTTTTTTTGGAAAAAAAAAAAAAAGAAAGTGCTGGCCTGTTTAGTGACTTTGGATGTGTGGAATACGTGTGATTGAGGGCAGCAGGCGGGTGGACCACAACTTTCACCCACTCTTAAAGAAGCACATGGCTACACTGTATTAGTGTCACTAGCAACGTCAGTGTCAGTTAGTCAGTTAGTGACCCTTCTTTATCTATTAACGCTACAGTCACACTATAAGTCGCTGATCACCACCATTACCAGTATAGCACCGATAGCTGCGTAAATATGTATATACACCATAGTTTGTACTGTAGTCGCTATAAATTTCACCCAAACCAATTAACCACTTAAAGCGAAGTTCCACCCACATCATTTTTTTTTTTTTGCTGGCATCCACCTAGTTAGTATTCATTACACAAATAAAGTAACTGGTAGCTTTAAATCCGGGTAGTCTTCTTATTTATTTTGTACTTACATTGCTGATTTACTTTACTGGGTGTTCCCATCTTAGCTGTGGGCATATGTGAAGTCTCGAGTCTCTTTCTGGATAAGTTACATGCTGGGTAACCAGCATGCACCTCTCAATCTTGAGTGTTGCCACAACAACGGGCGGCAACGGAGGAAGGTGCCACCCCTTTGTTATGGCAACAGAGATCATTTCCTGTCAGGAAATAATGTGATTTTACAGCTCAGGGATGACCAATGACTCATGGGAAATGATGACTCACATCTCCCATGAGCCCAGGTGAGGCAGGAAGTGATGCAGAGAGCCGCGGATCAGGAAGTGGAAGATTGCAGGGACCACATAGCAACAGGGCACTTAGGGTGAGTATAAAAATGTTTTTTCAAAGGTGATTCATCATAGCATAGAGGATTTAAAATATATAAAGATGTATTTGTGGGTGGAACTCCGCTTTAAGGACCGGAAGGATTTACCTACTTCCGGACCAGGCCATTTTTTGCTTTAACTGACAACTTCGCAGTCGTGTGACGCTGTACCCAAACAAAATGTATGTCCTTTTTTTCCCCACAAATAGAGCTTTTTTTGGTGGTATTTGATCACCTCTGTGGTTTTTATTTTTGTGCTATAAACAAAAAAATAGCGACTTTAAAAAAAAAATTACGTTTTGCTATAATACATTTTCAAAAAAAACAAAAATGTATTCATCAGTTTAGGCCAATATGTATTCTGCTACATATTTTTGGTAAAAATCGCAATAAACGTATATTGATTGGTTTGCGCAAATGTTATCACATCTACAATAGGGGATAGATATATGGCATTTTTTTTTTTTTTACTAGTAATGGCAGCCATCTGCAATTTTTAGCGGGACTGCGACATTGCGGCATTCAGATCGGACACCTAACTGACATTTTTGACACTTTTTTGGGAACCAGTGACATTATTACAGTAATCAGTGCTAAAAATATACACTGTTATTGTACTAATGACACTAGCAGGGAAGGGGTTAACATCAGGGGTGATCAAGGGGTTCAATTTGTGCTCTGCAGGTCACTAAAGTTAGGTGTCTAACTCTATGGGGGACGGTGTAACTGGGGAAACACACAGATCCGTCTTCCTGCATAGCAGAAAGACAGGATCTGTGTGATCTTCCTTGTTAGAATGGAAATCTGCCTTGTTTACACAGGCAGATCCCCGTTCTGTCACTGCGGGGAACGATTGCGGGTGACCCACTGATTAGCTCCCCCACTGGCCAATGAGAGCATGTGTGCCGCCGGAGAGTGGGTGCTTGGGCCGACTTACACCTACGGCAATTCGCGGGAACGAGCCACCTTGCCAAAGTATAATGATGACGTCTGGTCAGCAAGTGGTTCATAAACACTTATTGGGATTTTTTTTTTTTAACCAAAGACATGTAGCGGAATACATTTTGGCCTAAATTTATGAAAAAATCTGATTTTATTGGATGTGTTTTATAACAAAGAGTAGAATATATGTTTTTCTTTTTCAAATGTTTTTTTTTTTTTGTTTAAATAATAAAAAAAATAAAAACTCACCAAAAGAAAGCTCTATTTTGTAAAAAAAAACAGTATATAAGTTTCATTTGCATACAGTGTTGCTTGGCCGCACAATTGGCAGTTAAAGTAGCGCAGTGCTGAATAGCAAAAAAACGCCCTGGTTGTGAAGGAGGTAAAACCTTTCGGAGGTCAAGTGGTTAATAAAAACTAAAGTATTAGAACATACTGTAATTCTACTAACAAAATATTACTACCTTCTGTTTACCTACTACTGTGTTATTAAGCACGTCTTTAAAATATCTTCATAAATAAATATATCTTTATTATAGCAATGCCCTACATTGTTATTTTCAGTGTTGTAGAAACCAGGAAATTTGTTCAAATCATCTTTGTAAAATATTATCCTAAGTATATTTCCAGTTTAAACATTTTTCCTTCCAACATAAACAGTGAAGTGATAAATGTTTCAAACATGACTGTTGGTATACAAATGACTGATTGAAGTTGTGTCTACATAAAAGGTTAAGTAATTCATATTGTTTAATAAAAAATAAATTACCAGAAGTCTTGTGATTGCTTGGTTATGAATTATTTCAGTGTGTTATATGACAGGTATACTTCTTTAAAAGGCCAATACTTATTTTCACAATTCAGTAGAGCACAGGAATATTTAATAGTTTTGATTGGGTTCCCTAATTAGGATTAATGGAAGCAATAAAAGACCTCTCCATCCCAGCATTGGTTTTTAACCACTTCAGCCCCAGAAGGTTTTACACTCTTCGTGACCAGGCCATTTTTTGCGATACGGCACTGCGTTGCTTTAACTGTCAATTGCGCGATCGTGCGACACTGCACCCAAATAAAATTGATGTCCCTTTTTCCCACAAATAGAGCTTTTTTTTGGTGGTATTTGATCACCTCTGCGGTTTTTATTTTTTGCGCTATAAAGCAGTGTTTTTCAACTCCAGTCCTCAAGGCCCACCAACAGGTCATGTTTTCAGGATTTCCCTCAGATGAATCAGCTGTGGTAATTACTAAGGCAGTGAAACTGATCAAATCACCTGGGCAAAATAATGGAAATCCTGAAAACATGACCTGTTGGTGGGCCTTGAGGACAGGGTTGGGGAACACTGCTATAAAGAAAAAAAGACTGACAATTTTGAAATAAAAAACAATATTTTTTACTTTCTGCTATAATATATATCCAATAAAAATGTAAAAAATCAAACGTCTTCATCAATTTAGGCCAATAAGTATTTTGCAACATATTTTTGGTAAAAAATATCCCAATAAGTGTATATTTATTGGTTTGCGTGTCTACAAACTATGGAATATATTAATGGAATTTTTATTTATTTTGTATGTTTAATAGTTATGGCAGCGATCAGTGATTTTTAGCAGGACTGCGACATTGCGGCGGACAAATCTGACACTAAGTGACACTTTTTGGGGACCAGTGACACTGATATAGTAATCAGTGCTAAAAAATGCACTGTCACTGTACAAATGACACTGTAAGGGAAGGGGTTAACATCAGGGACAATCAAAGGGTTAAATGTGTCCCTAGGGGGTGCTTTCTAACTGTGTGGGGTTGCTTTGACTAGGGGAAAAAAGAGATCCTAAGCAGAAACATAAGATCTCTATTTTCTCCTCTGACAAAAGGCAGACTGCCTTGTTTACGTAGGCAGACTGCTGTTCTGCCTCTCCTGAGAGCGATCAGTGGGTCCCGGTGGACATTGCATTCGCTGGACCCGCTGATTGGCTCCCGCTTTGTCCAGTCAGTATCAGTATATCTGCATGGGGTGGTCCAGAAGTGGTTAATGGGAGATATAAAATCCCCACCCCCATCCCCTGCCAGTCTGTGGTACTTACCTTTGTGCAGGCTCCTTGTCCAACACCGCACTTCATGATGATGTCATCAGGGCCGGATTTACATCTATATGCAGAGAATTCTGAAGCACCCCCCCAGTAAGAGCAACTTTTTTTTTCTTGAAAAATGACCGCAAAATTTCAGTAAAAAACACATTCAAGTGAATTTCAGGGCAAACAACTGCAATAAACTACCCACATTATTGGTAAAATATAAAAGATGAAGTTGCACAGAGTAAATTGATACCCAACATATCAAACTTTAAATTTGTGTGTACCTGTGAAATGGCGACATACTTCAGTACCCTATATTTGCTATAAGCGACGCTTCAAAAGCCCCCTATAGGTCATCAGTTAGGTGTTACGGAGGCGTTGTGCTAGAATTATTGCTCTTTTTATGTGCTAGGGTGTAACAATTTTTTTTGCAAAAAAAAAATTTTTTTTTTAGCTTAACTATTTTTTTTTTCTTCACATAGGGCACTTTTTGTTCCCTATGTGAAGAAAAAAAAGTTAAGCTAAAAAAAAGTTTTTTAGGTGACAGGTTCTCTTTAATGACATATGCAGGGTCTAAAACAGGGGTAGGCAACCTGCGGCCCTCCAGCTGTTGCAAAACTACAAGTACCATCATGCCTCTGGGAGTAATTGTACCGGTCAGCCTTGTAATGCCCCATGGGAAATGTAGTTCTACAACAGCTGGAGGGCCACAGGTTACCTACCCCTGGTCTAAAAGATCCCCAATGTCTCCTCTGGGCTCCACTGTATGTATTGCAATGCAGATCGTATTGCAATACATCCCTTCCTGGCTATGGTAGCCGGGGTAAGTGACAAGGTGACCTGGAAGGGATGTCATAATGCTTTCTGGGTCACCAACAAGAAGGGGAGGAGAGCGAAAGTGTGTTCGCTGTTCTCCCTCCCCTCCACTCGTGACATCCGCCATGTTGGTTCCGGGCCCGCAGATGGCCAAGTGGAGCCTGGAATACACGGGGGTCCAGGTACCAGGGGTGTTTGGAAGCAATCAGGTGGCAAGCAGCCAATCTGAATGCTTACACCTGACAGGCAGGAATCTGCCTGTCAGTTTTACACAGGCACAGGTGTCTTCTTGTGTAATATAATTTGTAGCGCCCAGAGAGCCACAGGTGACTCATACAGCTGACTGTGTGCGTTCTTGTACTATTTCGCTATAAGGTATCTGTGGTAGGTAGTGTCCGAAGTGGAACTTGTGCGCTGAGGATTTAGGTGAAAACGTAGTCAGGCAAAGCGGTACAAAATCAGTATCCAGAGAGTTGTCAGGCGGGCAAAGGTCATACACGAGCTGGTGATGTACCTAATCAGCAGGCTGGAGTATGGTCAAGAATTCAGGCAGAAGTTCAATACATGGGAATCAGAATTACAGAGCTATCAAACACCCAGGGAGCAAGTCCAACAAACGAGCATTGAGTAACAGGAAGTGCTGCTATTTATGGGCTGCTTGATTGTACATTGTCCACAGCTGGCAGCAGGTGGGGCTAGTGAGTCCAAGGCAGTGCATCAAGTTGGGAGAACATTGTGAAAACACTAGAGCTCCCCCGTGGCACAACAGGTAAGCATAGGTGTGTGCAGCCCATTGCATTAGTGTGTTCACCCCAAAGCTCAAACACACATGCCTTTCTCTACAGCCTCAATTGCACTGGACAGTAAATGAGTTGGAAGTGCTCTGTGCTGAGCTGCTTCCTGTTCCTTCAGAAACCGAAGCATAGTAAACAGTTAACTATGCTCCAGCTATGATTGAACACACAGTGAGTGTGTTCAAAAAGGAAGGGGCCAGTAAATGACATAATGATTAGCTCCTTCCCCCATTCTTCATCCTGAAACATCCCCCGCAGCAGCAGGGGGAAAAGGAGAGCAAAGAAGGGAAGCCAGCAGCACTGCGGTGGGGGGGGGGGCACAACACGAGAGGAAGCCCAGGCAGTAGGAGGAATCGGCACAGCACACAGTGATTGGGGTGTGCCCAGGCACACCTGGCACACACCCTGCGCATGTCTATGCAGGTAAGGCTGCAGCTGTGGAACCAGAAACATCCCGATTCAATGACAACCAGGTACATGACATTTGCATTGGTGTTTACCCCTGCATGTGCATATGACATATTATCTAAATGCAGAGTTTCACATTTGGTGAATGTATGACCTCATGCACGCACAAATAAATGGCAATACAAACCTTCGGCTGTACAGGCCATCTGTGGCTCCCCAGGCATGGGTAATGGCTAGAAGACTTTTGTGCCTGCAAATGCCCATGAGCATGTACAGTTAAAGTAGAACTCCAGGGGAATCCTAACTAGTCCTAAAACAGCTCGCTCCCCCCTCCTAACACCTACTGTATGCTAACCTGTGTAATAGAGATGTACATACTTACCTATTTTCAGGCCACTCTGTTTTAGTCTTCCCTGTGTCAGCCAGTGGTGGCTGCATTGGAGAGGAGGAAGCATTGCCAATGGATGGCCATGGGAGCCTATGGGTGACATCAGTGCTCCCAGGCGTTTCAGCTGTTGTTGAGGTCTCCTCTCCCCCAAAGCTGGTGCTGGCTGACACAGGGGATCACTTAACCGGAGTGAAGCAGGCTAAAAATACACTATATTGTCAAAAGTATTGGGATGTCTTCCTTTACACGCCT
>BLSH010493238.1:1188884-1204225 GCA_018402905.1 Glandirana rugosa
GAAGGACTCAAGGAAGGGACAGAGACGTAGGAAGGATAAACGATAAAACGAATTAATGCAATAATTTTATGTCCCCGTGGGCCAGATATTACCCGTGAACCCCGCGGCGGAGGGGCGACCGATTTTTCTTTTTCTTTTTTTTCAGTCGGACCGGGGGGATGTCCTCCACGGCCATGTAACTGAAAGAAAAAAAAAAACCGAGGAACATCACTCGGATATCCAGTGGTTAATTTCTGATACACACATGCGACTTGTCCGCGTGTGTGTATCAGACTAACCGACGGGACTCGGACGTCGAGTACACTAACCTACGCCACCGGCCCCCGTCAGTGACACCAATCACATGAGCTGCAGGCTCAGGGCAGCCAATCAGACTATGTGTGTGCGCCTGTTCAGCGTACACACATAGTCTTTAATTGGTGACCTATAGGCTCACTACAAGGAGCCAAAAAAAAAAAGAAAGTCAATGTACCGGCACCTCCTGTAGGGGGGCCAGGCTGACTTTTTTTTCTTTTTCTTTTTAGCCAGCGGGGAGGCGGCGCCCCAAGTGCCCATTATAGACCGGGTGCCCCTGTATTTTAATAACGTAATTAAGCAAAATAGCAAATAGGAAGGATGCAGAGACAGGGAAGGAACTCAGGAAGCTGATTGGAAAGTGCACCGTAGAGCAGTATAGATTATGGGCTACCTGTGTGTTCTACAGGGGAAGAAAGGGGACATGTGCTCAGGATAAGTAAGGACCACTTTAAACATGCATAAAATGCACTTCTGCACTCCATATGTATTGAGGGGACAATACAATTAATTTTAAATAATATAGCACTACTGCTAGGCTTGAGAACAGCTTGACTTTATAAAGGACAATTTAAACCCAAATATTAAGGCCTCAATTTATTCCACTTACTTTATATATCCATTTAAAAAAGTTACCCATATTTTTAAAGCGGAATGAAACCCTCCAACCTTTTTCAGTCAGGTAAACTGCCATCTTAACTTCTGTTTGATCTGCAACTGCCATGGTGCTGCACGTGTGATCATTTATAACTCCAGCCATTTGATGGTTTGACAGTTTGGTCAAAAGCTGTCACGTGCCTGGTGGTGGAGTCTGACTTATGCAGGAGTAACCTCTCTTGCGACCCTGATTCAGGAGTGAGGATGGCACGAGGGTTGAACTGGTCACCGGTGACAACTGAAGTGGCTCCTCCGGTCTCATGCTAGTTGACATAATGATCGGCAACTGGCTGGGGGTGCAGTATAAAAGGAGTAGGCAGAAGAATGGTTGGGCACAGGCAGAGTTCATTAACAGGCTGGCAGCAAAGGTACAAAGGAGCAGGCAGAAGAGTGGTCATGGAAGCCAAGGTCAGTGCAGGCAGAGATCAAAGCAGGGTCAAGGCAAGCCGGGTCACAAGAACAGATAATCAGGTAACGGGTCGCTCAGGAACACACAAACACTGTAGAACGGACAGCACTGGTTGCAGGGTGCTGTCCACTTAAATGGGCCGTTTGGGCACCAATGCCGGCACATACATGGGCGCACACATGCACAGGTGCGCGCGAATGCGCACAGGCATGCACGCACGCGCTACGTGCGCCTGCGCACAGGCTTCCAGACCCGAATTCCAGGGGCAACAGTTGTTTCCTGACAAAAGCACAAGCAAATGTGACAGTTAGCATTCCTGGCATGCTAAGAATGTAACTCTTTATTGAAACCGTTAAGGCCACTTTCACACTGGAGCGGGCGGGTGGTAGCGGCAAAGCGCCGCTAGTTTTAGCGGCGATTTACCAATGTTATAGCAGCGCTTTTGCGCCGCTATTCAGGTGGTAGCGGGGCGCCTATTAACCCTCCACAAGGGGTTAAAAGCGCCAGTGCGCCGTGCTTCCGAGGCAGTGTACAGCCGCTTTATAAGCAATGCCCATTGATTTCAATGGCAGGGTCAGTGTAGGAGTTTTTGTAACGTCCTGCAAGCGCAGGATTTCACATTGGGGTGGATGGGGATGTTTTTCAGGCGCTTTACAAGCAATATTTTTTGTGCAAAAGCAACTGAAAAACGCCCCAGTGTGAAAGTGGCATAAATTTATTTCCGCTGGGGTTTAGTTCTGCTTTCAATTCCGATCTTAAAAATATTGTCAGAGTATTGAATTATGCTCTTGAAGCTTGTTGTTTGCAGAGGCTAGCTTTAGCTTTTGCTGCTCGGCTTTCCAGATAGAACAGTCCTTTTTTAAGTGACCTGTCTTTTTACAGCGAAAACAGGCTCTGTCTTCTTTGTTGTGCTTTGTGCCTTTGTACATCTTAAGAGCTTTGTCAACATGGTGCGCATTTTCTTTCCTTCTGTCATATTCATCAATTAATTTCCCTTTGACATATTCCAGTATTAGTTCCTGCTCTGGTTTGGTTTCTAAAGCATTAATAAGAGCAGTATATGTCTCTGGAAGGCTGCAGAGGAGCAGGGCAACAATATGGTTATCTTTAATGTCCTCTCCGATGGCCCATAGCTGATCTATGATCTCTAACATAGCTTTACACATTTGCTGGCCTTCTTCTAGCCTCAACCCATACAGCTTTCATAGAAAAAAACTGCTTACTGTTGAGGCTTGAACACTTATGCAGTTTTTGTAATGAAGTCCACATAGCTTTGGCTGTTTTCTCTGTTCTTATGAGGATAAGCTGGTCATCTTCCACTAGTAAGCTTATAATTGCTTTTGCCTGTCTATCCTTTATGTCCCATGTCTCCATCTCTCCATTTGTGGGTCTGTCTGTATTCACCACTTGCCACAAGTTATCATTGCTAAAAAGCATTTCCAGTTTAAACTTCCAAAGCTGGTAATTGGCATTGTTCAGCTTTGCTATTGCAAACTTCACATCTGAACCACTTGCCATTTTTGCATACAGTACTCACGGACTCACTGTACTCACTGAGTTGCAGAATTCTCTTTCCAGTGCCCTGGGTGCTTGGTGTATCCTCTCCAATGTCTGGGTGCCTGGGCCCATAACCTATTGTGCAGAGTATTGCAATTAAGCGCAGGAAGCTTCTTGGATGCAGTAATAGGGCTTTACTTTCATGGACAAATATATTAAATGCCTTTTATCATCATGGAGACAAACAGGAAGCAGAAAAATACAAGTACACACGTAGATACAGACAATACATCCTGTTATTACTTTATACCATAGAATACATACTACCATACTGCAGTGCCACATGCTGGATAGAAAGGTACAATGCATATGGATAGTGCAGTTTATATAACTTGCTGTTGCTTTTCCAACAGAAAATACCCCAATGTATCTTTTTATTAGCCTCTTGTACAGAGAGTAAGCAAATCAAATTTTATTGAATTTCAGTGGTGTCAATCTAATGATGTGAACACATTAACTGAAGGGAAATGCACAGGGATTTCCTAATCATTGTGCTTCTGCTTCTTCATTGCCCAGTCATTTGCTGAGATTGTAATTTGACCAGTCATAGTGCTTAACTGCAGTGGAGGTCTGAATCTTTACTCTGTTGTTTGGCAGGGGAGCCTTGCTCTCAATGTTAGCTTACAAGAATTTACAATTTATACATACAGTATGTGCTTAAATAGTGAATTCAATTGTGTCCGTGGTTCTGCATTGAGAAAGATAGATAAATACTATTTATTAAAGCCTAAGTTTTGTTACTTTTTTAAAATCAGCACAATGGACAGTACTTACATGTAATGAGAAGTATCCCTTGTGCTAGTGATGGCTGTCCAAATTAAAATCTTCCATCCTCTGCCCCCCCATACTGGAAGATTACCACTACAGTGGCTAATACAGCTGCTGGATCTGTCATAGGCACTCGTCAAAGATGTTAACTATGCCCGTTCTTTCAGACCCTTCCTCCATTCATAGAAGTTGTACTATAGCTTCCATCAATGAAAAGCGCTTTATAAATGGTGGATTGGCAGATGAATGAAAGGTCTGCCTCTTCCATTTATAGAACGCAGGTATAGTTAATACTTTTTACAAGTGCCTATGACAGGTCCAGTGGCTGTATTATTTCCTTGCAGCTGTCACACTTATCCCTAACACGGGTGGTCAGGCACTATAGCTGGTTTCTGTGTTCTACACCTATAGCAGCCCCCTTTCCCATAAGACAAGCAGGCCTACCAGTACTCGTCAGGTCATATATACAATACTATAGTGTATGGCCACCACATCGGGGCAGGCACAAACTGAGCATAGCAAACAGGTACTAGCAGTTGACAGACAGGCAGAGTGGTTTAATGACAGTCCAGGTACAAGGCAGGCAGGGTTCAGAGTAGTCAGGATCCAATCCATAGTCAAAAGGCAGGCAGAGTTCAGAGAATAGTTAATATCCGATCTGACGTCATAAACAGGGGAATCCAAACAGCAGAGCAGAACAGACAAACAGCTAGCTTGAGCACATATTACACATGCTATATCACAATCACAAGACTGCAGGCTTAGCTGGCTTAAATCAGGTTTGGTCTCCAACCAGAGACTGGCTGTATAAATCACCTTTCAGGTGGACAGACAGACAAGGAGAATGTCACAGCCAAAACCAGGATGCTGGAATGAAGAGCAGGAGTACTACCCACTCCTGACAGCAGCAATGCAGAGGGTTAAAGATTTCAACTAGGACAGATGGCTCCAGCACAAAGGACACTTCTCAATAAATGTAAGTACCTTCTCTTGTTATAATTTTTTTGGGGGGAAGCTGGCCATAGACAGATCGAAATTCAGAAAGTTGCTCCCGAACCGGCCACATTTCGATCAATCTATGGGCAGGCTGGTTGTACTGAAAACGATCTATTGCAAAATCACATAATGTATGGCCTGCCTTAGGCTTTAGGTTTAGCAACAAATCATAGCAAAGGAATTATAAAAAAAACATTTCCAACATACTATATATAGATGTTATCAGTAGGGTTAATTGTCTTAGCTAGGTTAACTTAAAGGGGTTGTAAACCCTCAAGGTTTTTCACCTTAATGCATTCTATGCATTAAGACCAAAAACCTCCTGTAGTTCAGCAGCACCCCAGAGCCCCCCTTTTACTTACCTGAGCCTGATCGTTCCAGTGACGGGGATGAGCCCAGCAGCCCCAGCCACTGGCTCGGGTCCTCATTGGATAGATTGATAGCAGCAGGAGCCATTGGCTTCCGTTGCTGTCAATCACATCCAGTGATGTGGGAGCCGGGGGGCGGGGCCGAGTCCTGCTGTCTGTGTCAATGGACGCATCAGCAGGACTCAGGAGAGCGCTTCCCTGAGGGGGCACTCGAGAAGAAGAGGGGCCAGGAGCACCGCCAGGAGACCCCAGAAGAAGAGGATCGGGGCCACTCTGTGCAAAACCAACTGCACAGAGGAGGTAAGTATAATGTGTTTATTTTTATTTTTTTTAAATAAAACCTGAACCTTTACAACCCCTTTAAACCAACCATTTAGCTCCAAAATTGGACCTTTGTCTATAGAAGCGTGTCAGAGATGTGAAAAGGGGATTTGTTTTATGTAAACACAGTGCACTGAAAAAGTCAAATTATTCTACCAAAGCAGACGCAGCAACTTTCCATGATGTTTTCTGTTTCTGAACTTTGTTTAGTGTTTGGGTGATTGCCGTGCCAAGAATCAAACTTCAAATAGAAAGCCACAGCCAAAACACTTTGACTTTTAACATCAGGAAGCTAGCACCTACTGTAATTAATCAGGAATTTGTTCTTGCAGAGATATAAATATCAATGTACGATGCACTCCATCAGAAAACAGCTTATCCTTTGTCAGACTATTCAACCAAATGTTTGTTTGATAGTCCAAAACAAAGAGCTACAATGCATAAAATTTGGAGTTTTGGTGATACCCATTTATGGCTAACTTGAATCGGAGTTCCACCCAAAAGTGGAACTTCTGCTTTAAGACCTCCTCCCCAGCTCCTGATACTGAAACTGAGCTTTTGGGGAAGAGGGGGTGTGCAGATACCTGATTTTGACGGGTAATTCCATTCTGGTCGCCTTAGGCGATCAGAAGTGGAAGGTCTCCTTCTCCCTCCCTCCCAAAGTCTTCTGGAACACAGGACAGGTCCTAGAAGACCAATCACATGGCGCCGCTCCACTTGTGCATGCGCAGTGCATGCCCGGCTGTAATGCCACTAGCTGTCACGGCCAGGTGCCCACACTTGGAATGACGGTGCCACGGAGGGGAGGGGGAGAGATCCGAGGCTCCGTGCGGCCCCATCACTGGACCAGGAGACAGATGAGCGTCTGTTTATTAAAAGTCAGCAGCTACACTTTTTGTAGCTGCTGACTTTTAATAAACATATAAAATGGTGGAACTCTGCTTTAAGTTATTAAAGTGAAACTCCATTCTCTCAGTCAACATTATTGTTATTGTGAAGGGAAAAGTTGGCCATAGATGGCTCAAATTTTGTCCAACATCTACTAACTCAACTTAAGTCAATTTAATAATCAACAGAGCTGGGTAGAAAGTTATCAGACAAACTGTAGGGCCATCAGGGGCTTACTGTCAAATTTTGGCCCAGGGGGCAAGTACAATGCAGAGGCACATGGTGCAGAGACTCGGCCCACCTCCTACTTTCCCTCTTCCCTGCCTCCTTCTGATCCCCATCCCAGGCTGAAGCTCTGCTCCAGGCACTCTGTTCACTGGGTGGTTGGGGTGGAGCTAGACAGCGCCTGCTGCATCGACTCCGTGTTCCTGAATTGGCCAGCTGGGGCAGCAGGGGGGATCCGGGCGGCTCGGTCAGGGTTGGCCGGGGTAGGAGAGCCTTTAGTTTGGCAAGAAGCCAGCCTCTGCACAGACATGACATACACCATCTATGCTGGAGGACAGCCTGCGCTCTGTCCTTGTCCTCATCCCACATTTGTAGGATACCCGACAGGGACATTTTTGTGCTCTTCACCAGGAAGCTTTTAGGCATGTCTGCGGCAGAAGCGGTGCAGACTTTTTATGGGGCATTAGGGCAGCTTGGGGGCATTTGCCCCCAGGGCCCAGTCTACCCCTTGTATCCTATCAGTTGCTGTCACTGTTCAAGTATTCAGGCAATTATGCATAGCCGTACAATAGACAGCAGTGGAGATTACTGAAGAAATATATTGATTTTCTCATTCAGCCTGTGTATGGATATCTTTAGAGCTCAAGTTTAGAAGTGTTAAGCAACCCATATATTAATCATTTTTTTTGTTCAACCAGCAGGTTGAAAAAAAAAATTATCTGGTGCCCCCATCCACACTACTGATGGGGTAATCCTCCCACTGTGCTATTGTATTCTGACTGTGGAGAGACTGTTCAGTGCTGCCAACTATAGCCAGTGGCACTGATCAATTTGTAAAATCTGGCTGGTTGTACAGAGGCTGATTGGTAGATCGACTTCTGTACAACCAGGGTGCCCATGCACAGATCGAAATTTGGCCGGTCCCTGCTGAACCAGCCAAATCCACGTTGATCCATGCATGGCTGTCTTTATTGGAGAAAATGACTCAAAGATAAGGAGTCCAGGCACAATCCTTATCTTAAGTGAGAGTTCTTTTGAAATGTCCATATACCAGAGAAGCAATCAATAATGAAATGCAAATATTTTTCTTGAATGGCAGTGGTTATTGTAAATATATCTATAGATATAGGGATATATCTATAGTTATCAGAACTCAAAATTATATTAACGCCTCATTTTTTCAAAGCACTTTCAGCAGCTGATTTAATCACTTAGGCGAGCATGCTGGAAAACCAGCAGCCGACCGACCCCAATCAGCGCTCTCAGCCAATGTCAGAAAGAGCTGATCGGAATGTTCTGGAGTAGGGCCATCCCCACTGAGAGAGCAGGAGCCAGGAGCGATGAATGTTGTAAACTGCAAGTAATGGGGAAAGAATTTTAACAAATTCATTTACTGGGGAATGATTATTTTGTTGTGCTCAGTGTGTCAAATTAAAAAATTCCGTAGGTTAACTACTACTTTAAGAGTATTAGTAAGCTCATGACTAGGAGATAAGTAGTTCAGGCAAACTTGTCACCTAAATGAGGACAAGAGTCTATTTACTTTTAACCACTTCCATACCAGGGCCATAGTAATATGATGCCAACAGGAACACTCTCTCCCTCCGGGTGGACATCATATAACGTCCACCCGTACTCGTTGCTCCTTCGGGCGCCCGGGGGCCCACAGCATGGCGATCGGGAATGAAACCAAGCCTATCAGAGTACCCGAGTACTGTCACCAGCCCATCAGAATACCAGAGTACCTGTCACCAGCCCATCAGAGTACCTGTCACCAGCTCATCAGAGTACCTGTCACAACCCCTAAGAGTACCCGAATACCTGTCACAACCCCTCAGAGTACCTGAATACCTGTCTCCAGCTCATCAGAGTACCCAAGTACTGTCACCAGCCCATCAGAATACCAGAGACCAGAGTACCTGTCACCAGCCCATCAGAGTACCTGTCACAACCCTTCAGAGTACCTGAATACCTGTCACAACCCCTCAGAGTACCTGAATACCTGTCACCAGCCCATCAGAGTACCCAAGTACCGGTCACCAGCCCATCAGAGTACCCGAGTACCTGTCACCAGCCCATCATAGTACCCGAGTACCTGTTACCAGCCCATCAGAGTATCCACGTACCTGTCACCAGCCCATCAGGGTACCTGTCACCAGCCCATCAGAGTACCCGAGTACCTGTCACAACCCATCAGAGTACCCAAGTACCTGTCACAACCCCTCAGAGTACCTGAATACCTGTCACCAGACCATCAGAGTACCTGTCACCAGCCCATCAGAGTACCCAAGTACCTATCTGCAGCCTATCAGAGTACCAGAGTACATATCTGCAGTCCATCAGAGCACCCAAGTATCTATCTACAGCCCATCAGATTACCCAAGTACCTGTTCTGAGCCCATCATAGTACCCGAGTACTGATCTGCAGCCCATCAGATTACCCGAGTACCTGTCTCCAGCCCATAAGAGAACCCGAGTACCTATCTGCAGCCCATCAGAGTACCCAAGTACCTATCTGCAGCCCATGTGTCATAGAATATACCTTGGGGTGTTTGCTTTCCAAAATGGGGTCATTTTGTGACTAATTCCACTGTCCTTGTGCTCCGGGACCTTCAAAAGTATGATAGGTAGGAATGAAAATAGATGTGTAATTTATGCTCCTAGAACGCCTGAAGGTACTACTTCAATGTTAGGCCTCTGTATGTTACCAGGCTGTGTAAAAGTCTCACACATGTGGCATCGCCATACTTGGGATGAGTAGCAGAATGTATTTTGGGGGGTAGTTTTCGCTATATACCTGCTGTCTGTTAGAGATATCATATAAATTGACAACCTTGTGTAAAAAAAAAATATGTTTTCTTTTCTTTCCATGTTTTCAGAGGACTTTTGCAAAACAAATGAACCGCTAAAAAGACTCATTATGCCTCATAGAATATACTTTGGGGTGTTTGCTTTCCAAAATGGGCTAATTGTGTGGGTAATTCTATTGTCCTGGTGCTCCAGGGCCTTCAAAATTGTAAGATGGCGTTAGGAAATTTTATGTATAATTTATGCTCCTAGAATGGCTGACGGTGCTCCCTGCATGTTGGTCCTCTCTATGTGGCCAGGCTGTGTAAAAGTCTCACACACTTAGTATTACCATACTCGGGACGAGTAGCAGAATGTATTTTGGGGTGTAATTGTTGCTATGTACATGCTATGTGTTAGAAATATCTTATAAATTGACCACTTTGTGTAAAAAAAAGTTTTCATTTTCTTTCCATGTTTTCCGAAGACTTGTGGAAAAAAATAAACCATTCAAAAGACTCATGATGCCTCATAGAATATATGTTGGGGTGTTTGCTTTCCAAAATGGGGTCATTTTGTGGGTAATTCCATTGTCCTGGTGCTCCAGGGCCTTCAAAAATATAATAGGTTGTTAGGAAATTTTATGTGTAATTTATGCTCCTAGAACGCCTGATGGTGCTCCCTGCATGTTCGACCTCTCTATGTGGCCAAGCTGTGTAAAAGTCTCACACATGTGGTATCGCCATACTTGGGATGAGTAGCAGAATGTATTTTGGGGTGTAAGTTTTGCTTTGTACATGTTATGTTTTAGAAATATCTTATAAATTGACCACTTTGTGTAAAAAAAAAAAAAATATGTTTTCATTTTCTTTCCACTTTTCCGAAGACTTAAATATGACCATTCAAAAGACTCATAATGCCTCATAGAATATATGTTAGGGTTTTTGCTTTCCAAAATGGGGTCATTTTGTGGGTAATTCCACTGTCCTGGTGCTCCAGGGCATTCTCTATCTGGCCAGGCTGTGTAGAAGTCTCACATATGTGGAATCGCAATACTCGGGAGGAGTAGCAGAATATATTTTGGCGTGTAATTGGAAGTATGCATATGCAGTGTGTGAGAAATAACTTGTTATGACAATTTTGTGTAAAGGGATCATGGGGGGGGGGGGGGGGTAGTTGTACGTTCCTTACATTTCAGGGCCTCAAGAAATGAGATAGGTCGTCAGTGCATCAGGTGTGATCAGTTTTCAAAGATTGGCACCATAGATTGTAGACTCTATAACTTTCACACAGACCAAATAATATACACTTATTTGGGTTATTTTTACCACAGATATGTAGCAGTATAATTTTGGCCCACAAAAAGACTTTGCAAAATGTTGTCATAGAAACTAAAAAACGTGGGTTTTTTTTCAAAATGTTTGCTCTTTTTTCACTTTTGTCACAAAAAAATAAAAACCCAGTGGGGATTAAATACCAACAAAAGAAAGCTATATTTGTGTGAAAAAAATGATCAAAATTTTGTTTGGGTACAGTGTTGCATGGCTGAGTAATTGGCATTCAAAGTGTGAGAGCACTGAAAGCTGGAAATTGGTCTGGGCAGGAAGAGGGTATAAGTGCTCAGTATTGAAGTGGTATTGAAGTGGTTAATCAAAGGCTTGAGGATAAACAGGCTTTATTGTCAGAGGTGCTACATACAGTATTTAAGAGCCATGGGACCATCCTAAAAGAAATTTATAAAAATCAAATTCTGACTTTGAAAGTTAAAATGTTGCATTTCCACATCAAAATGCTGTGAATAAAAGTCAGAATTCTGAGTTTCAAAGTCAGATTACTAAATTTCAAAGTTAGAATTCCGGGATTACAAATAGTTGTTCAAAGTCAGACCTCTAAAGTTTAAAATTCAAAAGTCTGAGATTAAAAAATAGAATTCTGAGTTTAAATTCAGAATTCTGAGACTAAAAATGAACTTACAATTCTGACTTTTAATCATAGAATTCTGGTTTGAAACTCAGAATTCTGATTTTTAATCCCAGAATGCTGACTTTGAAACTCAGAATTCTGACTCTAAAACTCAGAAGTTTGACTTTTATCTTCACAATTCTTACTTTTAACCTCAGAATACTGACTTTGAATCGCAGAATGAATTCTGACTTTGAATCGCAGAATGAATTCTGACTTTGAATGGCAGTATTTTGACTTTAGCAGTCAGGATTTTGTTGCCATCAGTACCATATGTGCGAGATCTGGTTTATTGTGCTTTTCTGGTTAGGCAGTGGCCAAGCTTGTAGCTACACTGCGAATACCACTGAGATTGGACCCACTCATCCTTCTGCTGGGCAACCTCTCCCCCCCCCCCCCCCCAGTCTCCTAGGGACTGGTATGCAACTATTCTAAATGCAGTCCTACTACATCAACCAACAAATATGAGCAGAGACTGCCCTGCCAAGTTTGGTAAAGTCTGGTCTACATTGCTGTACTCCGACCATAACCAACCAACCCCTTCACTTGATCACCCCCTCTTCTTCACTCGCCTCCCCCTTCCTGGTCTAACCCATAACACTGATGAATGAGACAAGAGGGCTAACAATGGGTGCTGAACAATTCTATTTTATTTCTTAACGCACGTTAAAGATTACCAATGAAACATTCATAATATTATGGACCATTTAAATCAATTTTGTATCTGTCATACATTTACTGAGAGCTTCAAATGTCTTACCTCTGATCTACTGATAATTTATAGGAAATTAATTGTATGTTTCTTGTCTCTCTTCCATGTTCTCCCTTCCTCTTCCCTCCATCACTAAATAATGAAATTCAGGCTTCTTGTGCTGCTTCTTCCTCTCCTGTTTTGAGCTCTGCTGTACAGACCGAATCTAATGTCCAGAATATCAAATTCAGGTACTTATGCTCCTTCATTTAAAAAAATAAAGTATGTTTAACGATACATTATTGTGTATTGTGTTCATTTGCTTTTATATCTGCCTAGAGTTCAATTTTAAGGCATTAGTATCAATAATATTTCTGTACAGTATAATATCCTGCCTCACATGAAATCTAGTTTCAGATTTTGAGAAGCTTCCAGTTGGAATTCAATGATTAACAACATTAATACTATCCAGCTATACAAACTGACAGAACTGTTGAATAATTTACTCTGTTTACTAACCTCTGATGTTTGATGGTACATCATGAACGTAAGAAAAAAAAAGAAGACATCCCATTGTCCTTCAATACACGAAATGTTCCTGGAATCAGACTGGCTGCAGGAAGTGAACAGTGTGTGCCATATAGTTTGTTAATGTGTTCTAATTTAAGATGCAAGGAGCAAAGTTGTTTGTTCTGATGACCTTGCATGGCTAATGCACTTAATGGAAACTGTAGGATGCAGAATTGCTTTTGTAATATTTTTTCAATATATAGAAAACTTCTGAGACACTTGCAAATTCCATAAGTATGACCTGTAGCTAAACCTTTAAAGTGTTTGCAAACCTCTGACATTAAAAATGAACAAAGTATATCCTTCTATAGTGTGTGCTTGCCTCAATCCAAAGCACGTAGTGTGATTTCTGCCTGCTGCCTTTTTCCTCTGCTATCTGCATGAGTCATTTCTGACAGCTAATGCTGACTCTAAGGGATGAGTGGAATGGTTCATCTGTGCATGTTTCCCTATGAGAATGTGTACAGGGGGCGTGTCCATTCCCTCCACTCAGGTCTCAGCTCCCTGCTATATACTCTACAGCAGGGATATGCAATTAGCGGACCTCCAGCTGTTGCAGAACTACAAGTCCCATGAGGCATAGCAACACTCTGATAGCCACAAGCATGACACCCAGAGGCAGAGACATGATGGGACTTGTAGTTTTGCAACAGCTGGAGGTCTGCTAATTGCAAATCCCTGCTCTGCAGTGTGTGACATCAGATCCCTATCCCTGCCTGCTAGAGCTCAGAGCAGCTGTGTAAAATGTGTGTTTTAGGAGGCTGTGGAAGAGAGAGGGCTTCAAATAAACAGGTACAACTTATGTAAGAGGATTTGTTTTATTTCTCTGTATCACCTGAGGCTAGACACTTCAATGGGTATATTTAAGGGTCCTTTCACACATATGGACTATTCAGGTCCGCCTATCAGTTTTTGAGGTGGACCTGAACGGACACTTCATTATCCTCTATGGAGCGACGGATGTCAGCAGTAACATGTCCACTGAGATCCGTTCCGCTCCGATCCGCTAAGTATAGATGGATGGAAACGAACAGGCGGTCCATTTTCATCCAATCCCCCATAGAGGAGAGCGGAGCTCTGACAGGTCTGTCTCTATACAGAGTGCAGAGACTGACCTGTCATCTGCCGGCTCAGAGGGGATCAATGGATGGATACCTGCTGAGCATGTGTGAAAGGACCCTAAGGGCTTACTACCACTTTAAGTTGCATATATCAAAAGCATACTCAAAGGTGGTATTTCACTTTGAAAGGAATGAAGAGTGTTTATGTATACCTTTTTCTTATTTATTTATTATGAAGACTAAAAAATAATTACATAATCTCATTTTCATTTTGATTCAAGTGAAATAATGCTCATGATTATTTCATATTTCAGCAGAGGGCCCATTTACTCACCATATGCTCAGATGCAGGTGTGGGCCCCTTTAAAGTGGTCATAAAGCCTCACAGTTTTTCACCTTAATGCATTCTAAAAAAAACCTTCTGTGCTGCACCTCCCCCCAGACCCCCCACCCCCTTTTTCTTACCTGAAACCAATCCGATCCAGCGATGTGCACAAGTGCAGTGGCTCCAGCCGCTGTCTCTCTCCTCATTGGACAGATTGATAGCAGCAGGAGCCATTGTCTTCTGCTGCTTTCAAACAAATCCTGTGACAGGAGGGCAGGGGTGGGGCTTTCCCTGGGGGCAACCATGCAGGCTCGCTCCCAAGTCCCGCTGATGTATCTAATGACACAGACAGCGCTATTCGGTTACCACCAGGGAAAGCAGCTTTCCGTGGGGGCATCAAATGAAGAGGAGGGGCCTGGGAGGCTTGTTGGGCACCCCAGAAGAATAGGATTGTGGCTGCTCTGTGCAAAACGATTGCACAGAGCATGTAAGTATAGGCATGTTTGTTATTTTTATGTAAAAAAAACCAAGGGTTTACAACCCCATTATATCTTTTTCCACCAACAACCTGGGTTCTGGACACACCCATGAAAGAAAAGTTTATCTGCTTCCCTCCCACAGCAGGCCAGGCAGGCCACACCTAATAAAGCAGGGGTAGCTGGGCAAATGATCTATACCCAGGTGGGTGGCCCTCCATTGTCAGAACTGGCGTGCGGGCAGGCAGGTAGATGCCTAATAGCACGCAACTTCTCCAAAAGACCCAGCTACTGCAGGGAGCTCCTTCCAATTGGTAACGGAACACTCTAGTTCCAGTGGGGTCCCCCCAAGTTCTGGGGTCTGGGATCTTTCCTGGTGTTTGTCTGTGTTACCAGAGCTAAACTGGACTTCACTGTGGGGGATGCTATCTATAAAGATAATCATAAGTAGCTGTGTTCTGTACTGTTTTACTAAAGTAGCGATTCTGTTGTTATAGAGTCTGATAGAGCAGTGGCAGCTGCTCATGCAGGATGCAAGTGCACTGCACCCCTAATCCATGCGCCTGGCCCCTAATCTACATGCCGAGCCCCAGACGCATGGATTTCAATGGGGTTTTTCTTTTTGAAGCACATGAAAAAGGGTGGGCTCTGGGGCGTAGATCACTGCAACCAGAGCCCACCCAGTTGTGTGACATTAGCGAATTAACATTCGCTAATGTCTTCCTGTTTCAGGAAGTAGGTCCTGAGATCCAATTGGCCGGGAGTCCTAAGACCCAATTGGCTGCGAGTCCTAAGTCCTAATTGGTCGGGAGGAGAAGGGACCACCAGGACTCGAGGGAAGACGCAGGGGGGAAGCCAGAAAAGCCGCGACCTGGATGGGGTAAGTGGGGGGCTGACGGGAGGCCTGGTGGGCAATGGGTGACGAGGGGGTGCAATCGATCTGGCTGGCTGGGGGGGGGGGGGGCTGGCTGGGGGGGGCCGTGGGC
>BLSH010493238.1:1204235-1238650 GCA_018402905.1 Glandirana rugosa
CCCCCCCCCCCCCCCCCCCCCCCCCCCCCCCCCCCCCCCCCCCCCCCCCCCCCCCCCCCCCCCCCCCCCCCCAAGAAAATTGAGCATCGGCCGCCACTGTGATAGAGAATATGCTGTGCAGCCACCTGTTATTTTGATTGAGCCACAGAGACATTGCTGTGTAGAGTCCATATTTGTACAGCAGCGTATGCATGACCATTGCTATTATCAACCTGTTTTTTCATTATTGCTTCAGTGTATGCATGGCTTTGCCATCCTGACCCTGCTTTGCACTATTGCTTCTAACTTTGCACCTGTTTAGTAATCCATGAGTTACTTGCCCTGCCTGATCATTCACCCAATTAACCATTGTAGGCTCGTATTCACATACTTACCAGACTAGTCTTAATGTTGAACTCCAGGCAAACAGCTAATTACACATATTAAATAAGTCTATGAGAGCTGCTTTACAGGCCAAAGAATTTGTATTCCTGTCCACCCAGTTCAGAGATTTACTCTATTCTCCCCACAGAATAGCCCTGTTTAACATGAAATACATCTGATCTTTCTCTTCTGCAGTTTCATTTGCACTTACAGGTCTCTTTCCCAACCCTCCCTGTGAATGGTCAGTGGAAGGAGAAGCAGCACACTGATGATCTAATTTTCCCTCTGCTCTCATTTCCCATCTGCATGTAAAGTTGATTGACTCCATGTGCTGCTTCTCTCCGCAACTTTCCAAGCTCTGCTGAATTATTGTGTGCATTTTATAACTGCCTCGAGTTCAGTTTTAAGGTTAATGCACTTGTCCTACCACTTTTTTCACTAATAGTAGTCTTGCAACTACATATCATAAACAACTGGGTTTTTTTTTTTCTTTTTCTTTAAAAAAAGACTCAGGTCTACTCTACAGATTATCTTTACTATCCTGGCAAGTGGTATTTTATTTGGGTGGCAAAAAATAGATCTTTTATGTTTTTTTAAACTATAAGTTTAACTTCAATGTTTTGAAATAAAGAGGATTTCCCGTCGTTTTTATGTTTATCAAAAATCAGCAGCTACATAAAGTGTAGCTCCTGACTTTTACAAAACACACAGCCACCTGTCCCAGGATTCAGCGATGTGCTCACCCTAGCCACCCCCTCCCATGGGCTCCTCTCCCCGGCTCCGGCATCTCAACTGTGGGCACCTTGCAGCTTTACAGCTGGGTGCCCACTGCACATGCCACCTAGCACAACTATATTTGTTAGCAGCCCTGTTTAGGACCAGGGTGCTACATAAATAATAAACATGTTATACGTATGTGCTCTGTGTAGTGGATTTGCACAGAGCTGCCCCGATCCTCCTCTTCTTGGGTCCCCCACCTGCACTCCTGGCCCCTCCCTCCTGCCGATTGTCATCATGGTAAGCAGCTCCATGATCCAAGGATCGCACTTAAAGTAAAAGCTAGAAAGTGTTAAATGCTCTTCAGCAAATTAAAGTTTGAGGGAGAAATGAGCATTAAGAATGGAGATAGTCTCAGAGAGGGACGGAAGATGTGGATATTTCCACTTTTTGGCTAATGCTAAATGGACCACTATAGTAGTATAAGTAATAAAAGAGTTAAATTTAGTAGGCCATTTAGCCATTTCTAAACCCAGTAGGACTGTCTGTGGTGTTGGTAAGACAGGAACCCAAATTATAGAGGTGATAAACATAGCAATATTAGAGAGTACAAAGTTTGACTAGATCAGTCCCACCAAATGTGGAAAATTGAACCATTTTGGCCACAGTTCCTCCAGCAGTCAGTGAGGTAGATAAGTAGATGGCTGCAAACTTAGTCGGAGTAAAGTACCATTTATGGAAAATCTTTTGTGAAGCTTCCCAATGAGTTATGCAATGGTAACATTTTAAAGGTAGTTTAACCTCTTTATACCACTGTTCAGGTGGAAAAGCTGGTGAGTAGCATTTTCCAGAAAAGCATTGATGACGATTTAGACTGTATTGATAGTTCAGACGTATCTTTTATGTTTTCAATTGTGTTTAGTTTTATTACAACAAAATGGCGCCTGTCTACACACTGCCACAGCCTGTAGTGAGCTCCTCTTAGAAGACAATGGCAATATTTGGATTCCTATCCAAGGGAGAACCCCCTCCAACATGTTTCACCCAGTAGGGGCTTAACTGTAGAGGCCTCTACGATGAAGCCCCTACTGGGTGAAACATATTAGAGGGGGTTCTTCCATGAGTAGGAGACCCAACTGAAGTCATTTACTAAGAGGAGTTCACTAAATGCTGTGGCAGTGTGCGGAAGGGAGCCATTTTGTTGTAGTCCTTGATGTGTCTGATGAGCCAGTATTCAACTCGACCAGCACTTGAAAACATTGTGGCCAGTCATCTGTGATAATAGTTTGGACATTCAAAGGTATCACTTTATTTGGTTTTTGGTCTATTTAGTTATATTGACATAATAATACATTGTTTGCTTATTTAAAGAGGAACTACACTGAATCTGAGCACCACAAATCAATAACGCTGTTTAATACATGTTTAATATTCAAAGCAAATTCACATGTCTCCATGCTTTATTTTGCTGAGAAATCACTTTGAAAATCACCCCTAGCATTTCTGGCAGTGGCCATCTTGAGTAAGGGCAAATGATTTGTGTAGCATTTACTTCCTGGAAACCATCTGCCCTTAGTTTAGGCATGCAGACAAGAAGGTGTGCTTAGCTGAGAAAACCCCTCCTCCCCTCCTGAAGACTCCTGGGATGTATAACATCATTTGGCTAGGCATGGAACCAGAAAGTAACTGAAGAAGTGAAAAAAAAAAGTTTAAAACAAGTAAATATAATATATTTCCTTATCTTTTTACTAATGTTAACAGCATAAGGATTAAAAATAGTGAGTGTTGCCTGAGAGAGTGAAGTTGCACTTTAATAAACCCCTAATAAAATTAAACCCCCTTAAAACCATCCTCAAAATAACCTTCTTTTGACTCTTATTTTCTACAATAAAATAAATACTGTGTGCCCCAATCATTTTTTTCTTTTAGCTTTCTACATAAAATTCAGCTTGCTCACTTTACTAAAAATTCTATCAATACTAAATGACTCCATTGCCCCCATGAATTGTTCAAAACCTAAACTATATTGCTCTTCCAAGGGCTGTTACGCATTTCGCTCATGCATGGTAATCATGCTTTAGCGTTATTTCAGTCTTTTCTACTCCGCCCTACCCTCTGTTCATGCTGTGATCGAATGATACAACTTCTGATCAAAAATAAAAACTAGCAGCTTAAATTCCCATTTTCTCTTCAACAGCCTGATGAATTTCACTCGCCCAGTGATTTCAATTGCCCTTTTAAGAACTATTTTAAATACAATCACACATAAAAACAAGAAGGGCATCCAATAACTTATTTTAAGAGCAAAGAATGGTTACAAAATAATGCTTTTTCTTAGGAAGTATTTTCTTTTTTTTTTTTTGCGAGGACGGCAAATGTATAAAATGTCATAGATTCATATTTATTATTTTAAAGCTGAAATTTATTCTTTCTACATTTTGTCTTTCTAGGTTCCTCTATTCTCTCTCATCAACATGCTGTTGAAAAGTTTAAATAAAACACTTCTGTTTTCATGATATACCTTATTTTATACCCAGTGATGTCATCACTGGGTCTTGGTTCTTTTTTTTATATGCAATGCATGCAGATCATGGCTTGTGGAAGGGACCAGCAGGGTGCTGTACATAGCCTCCTGAAAACACTACAGCACCCTGCCTCCGTACTCCTCTAAAGAGCCCTCAGCCTTAATGCAAGCAGTGGGCTGGCTCTTGGGAGGAGCTATGCAAATATTAGAATACCTTTGTGATGGACCACCTGGCACTCAACCTGGGTGCCTCCGCCAAAATACAGCTTCCTCCAATCTGGAACCAGGAGCCAGGTATTATAGCTGAGCATTGCAGCCAAGAACTGCAAGGAAAGAAGAGGGGCTGAAGATGGATGCTGCCAGCAGAGGGGACATCGTTGAACGCCGCAGGATTCGTTTGCAGGTAAGTGGCACATAATGGGCTACTATGCGATGCATAGTAGCCCATTATGTTTCTATTTTACATGGGGACATATAGGAAGTAAACCCCATTTGGGTTTACTTCCTGTTTAAACAGTAAGTTAATTAACAACTAGTCACTTAGACAAGCCTAGGTGTCAGTGCCCACCCAGACAGCTCGGTATCAGTATTCAAGAAGACCCAGGGCTGTCCAAATCTCATTAACCAGCTTTCTTTTCACATACTGTACATCTTCTCACTGAGTTTCAAGATGGCATAGACCATCATGGCTACCTTGATTTTTAATGGTGGCAATGTCATCTTCTTGCATTATATAACATGACATCTTCCTGAATTCTTGTAGCTTCCTCAAATGCCAGGGCCCATAGTCAGTAGGCAATAGGTTATCCTGCAGTCCTCTCCAACAACCCCTGTCCCGGTTGGATTTGTCACAACCTTTATGGGTAAATGTCAGTCTGGAGAAGTGGGTGTTCATTTGCATGCAAAGGTAACGCCCACATGTGATGCTGAGCCTCCATGATTACAAAACTAAAGTCCAGTGAATGAAAGGAGCAGGCTGGGGACAGTCATTCTGGGGAGGAAAGGCCTGGATGATGCTGGATGTCCTTCAGTCAGGAAACGGGGTGAGATATTTCTGACTTGCTGCAGCTTCTAATGCACAGTGTGAGAAGCTTGAAGTGTGCAAAGGGAAATAAATTTGATTGCAGGAGACAAACTTTTACAACTGTGCAAAACTGAAGGGAAGGCTGACATTCAGCTTTAATGTTTATTTTACTTTATTCTTTTTCCTTTGAAAAACTCAGCAAACTGATAAAATGCAATACTTCCAGATTGAATTGTCAATAATACAGTGGGTATAGAAAATAATCCCCCCCCCTTTAAAATAATTACATTTTGTTGCTTTGCAGCCTGTAATGAAGACAGACACAGTTTTTGTTTTATCCAGATGTATTTACTCAGTGCAACTTATACTTTATTCCAAGTAAAAGATATTACACCAACATGTCAGAAACTTTTATAAAAAAATTCAAAAACAGAGTCACTGAGTTGGAAAAAGGATCACCCCCCTCCTATAATGACTTAAACTCAATCAGGTGTAGCTAATCACTTTCTCAATGGCCCACAAA
This sequence comes from Glandirana rugosa, assembly GCA_018402905.1. Classification (NCBI taxonomy): domain Eukaryota; kingdom Metazoa; phylum Chordata; class Amphibia; order Anura; family Ranidae; genus Glandirana; species Glandirana rugosa. Next base: position 1,209,387 of record BLSH010493238.1, read on the forward strand.
GCCATTCGACTTTCAATTGTGATCAGTTGTGTTCATTTTGATTTGCTCAGCATGAAAAGAGCTTTCCTGGAGCATTTCAGTCCCCAGTAGTGCAACTGAAGCAAGCAATCAACTATGGGTGGCAAGGCACTGTGATTCTTTTCTATACCCACTATAACTATTGTTTGTATTGTTATTACAATGCCGATGTTATAAAGAGAAAGTGTATGCCATGATATATATACAGTAACTCCTTTAGGGCTTGTTTACACTTGTGGCAAGGACTAGCACTCTTCTGAAAAGTAATCCAAATTCGGATCATCTCTTGGAGGTGTTTGACAAAAGAGGCCTCCTAACTGTGTATTTTAACCATTTAAATACCATACTACCACTTCGCAACCTCATGCATTGCATGTGATTTCAGGGAGGTTGCAGTGCTGCCTTATTCACTTAAATGGGTTGCTTTCAGCTGCAAAGCATTGCGGATGCTGCATGTGTACACCCCCGGCTGCTGCCTTTTTTAGCTTAAAGCAGAGCGTTTGGGAAGGGAAAAAATTGCTCACTCACAAGTGCAAACAAGCCCTTAAAGAATAACTAAAGGCATTTTTTTATTCATTTTGGATAAGATAAGGGAAGGTTGTAACCCCTGCCAGTTTTTTGCATCTGTATTCCATTGGTGAGATTTCCCTTCACTTCCTGTCTCATAGCCATGAGAGGAAGTCCCTCCAAAGTGGGGGGAATCCCAGATTTTCAGCAGAACTAGTGCCCCCATTGGAAGATTTCCCCTTTCTCCCTGTTCTGGTGACAACTCAAAATTTGGGATTTTCTTTCACTTCCATTTTCAAATACCAAAGGAAAGCTCTATTTGAGGGGAAAAGAGGGACATCATTTTTTTTTCCAGGTACAGCGTCGCACGACCGCGCAAGTGTCGGTTACAATAACTCGGTGCCATGCCGCGAAAAATGGCCTGGTCAGGAAGGGGGAGGGGAGGTCTTCCGGAGATCAAGTGGTTAAGTTCTGTGTTAGCTGCAGTGTTCATTTTGACTTAAATTTTTGATTTTGTTTTAGTTATATTCTTTTGACTAAAATGCCATTTTAGTTTTAGTCATATTTTAGTCATCTGAATTGTTTTATTTTTATTTTAGTCGACTAAAATCGAATGGGTTTAGTTACATTTTTTTTGTTTACAGAAGTTTTTATTGGAAGGTCGTTGATGTATACATTTATATACACAAATATTCATTTATCATGTTAACATGAAAGAAGACATAAGAAGGTAGGTGAACAAATAGGCGATTTGACTTCAGGGGTGACTTTGCTAGGCAACTTGAGCGATACTGCGATACTTCAAGGCGACTTATAACGCGACCTGAAGCGATCTCCATGCCAGATGACTTTGACTGTGGCCAATCAGAGAAGGGAGGAAGGGGGTTGCCTGGGTAATTTGTGGGGAGTAACTGGGTAAATTATTTTCTTTTTCCTGTAAAGTCGATTCAATATAGATGGGGATCCGACTTGGAAACGACTTCTATTGAATTCAAGTCGGATAGAAGTTGCCTTGAATTAGTACAGGAACGTTTTCTGAAGTCGCCTTGAATGTTATCTTATCAGTACATGTACACAGGGTCGTTTAAGGTCGTTTCCAGGCAGTTGAGTTTAGAGGCTTTTTTTGGAAAGCAAAAAAAATGCGTTCAGATGGTCGTTCAGAGGCAATTGAAAAGCCAAATGCCTGTAACAGCGTGTACACGCGCCTAAACGCGGTAACTCACGTCTAGGAGCGTTTCGTTTACAGGTGTTTCCATTTTTTTATAAAATAAATAAATACATTTTTTTTTTCAAAAAGGCTCCTAGACACAAACGCGGCATGCAAAACGCGGCAAAACTGAAGTTTTAGATGCCGGTTTCTAGCTGTCTAGATAAAACGTTCAGGGGAGGTTGAAAAGCGCCCCATGTATCGCGGGACGCCCATCGTCCAAAAGAAGCTCATGTGTCTCTTTTGGGCGACAGGTGTCACTCGATTCTGTTTGCTCATTTATACCGCGAATGACGCCTGACGAATCGTGGGAAAATCCCGCTGCGTTTGGGGTGCTATTGAAATTGACGGGGAATGCACGGGCGTCCCGCGACTTGACGCTATTGTGAATTGCGGGCAGAATCGCTGCGATTCCGCCCCTGATTCGGAACGCGGACATGTGAACGGAGCCTTACGGTTTGAACATCCACTACAGACACAGATTTAGCCATTGTGATATATAACGTCTTTATAAATAAAATCACATTTCATAAACAAATATATTGCTTTTTGACAGAGAGAAGTACTTGAAAATATAAATAACCCAAAAAACTGTAAATTCTATTGACTGTAATGCCATTGCACATATTACCTGAATATATTACCAACATTACATATCAAGAAAAAAATTAGAAAAGTCTTTCTTTTTTTATTTCTTTTAGCAGCTTAGTAGCTGCCCTCTACTTATGGTAGTGCAGTGTTAATTGTGATGTCAAATTTCAATTAAGTTTTAGTTACAGTCTTTTGACTAAAATGCAATTTTAGTTTTAGTCGTATTTTGGTCGTCTCGATTGTTTTCGTTTTAGTCGTATTTTAGTCAACTAAAATAGTATTAATTTAGTCGATGAAAATATTTTCGTTGACAAAATTAACCCTGGTTAGCTGCGCTCTTAACCGACTTGATGTATTGACGGAGGTGGTCACAGACACATTTACTGAAGGTAAATAGAATGTACGCTCTGCAAGTGCAGTTGCTCCAGAGCTTAGTAAATGAGGTAAAGATTTACTTTACAAAGAATACCCAATCACGTGCAAGGAAAATAAAAAGGAAAACAACATTTTTGTTTGCACGTGATTGTATGACCGTATCAGCTTCTGCTCATTTACTAAGTTCTAAGCAGAGTGCACAGTCTATTTGCCTTTAGTAAATCAACCCCAAAAGGTCCAAATACTGGACTGCTGAATAGGCTAGCCATAGACTGGCAGATGGACCATCAGATTGGACCATTTATGGTCAGCTGTCCTTCTTCGCTCACTACTAAGAAAGGCGGTGAACATGTACTGTAAATTATATAATATATTTAATGACCTCATTTGACCCAGCTCATACTTATATACATGGAAATAACTTGGTTGGCCTTGGAACCGAGGAATGACCTTGAATTGTAAAGGTAAATGGGTGTTTTAGTGAGTAGATGCAATCTATATTGTAGAATGTCGGCATCTGCTACTTATTATAATTGACTTATTCCACTGCAGACAGGAAAGCATAAAACATTTGCACAATGCCTGAGGATCTATTGTAGATTACTTAGTAGCACGCAGGCCAGTAATCAATGGATGATAATATTTACTCGTCCCCTCCATGTAATTAGGGGTGTTCTGCTTCTCTGTCACCATATGCAATGTTCCCGTCAGACGGCCTTAGTGACCTCACAGACCGAGCTTCCATTTCTCTCCATGAAAGAGATAAAGATTTATTTTCTTCCTATGTACCTACTATCATACACGCCTGACAGTCCATGGAAGACACTGTGCAAATATTTTCATGAAATATTGTACATAAAGCTGAAATGTATTACCCGCAAAAGGAGTTTCATTTCTCCCCATTGGTTTCTGCGATTGGGAGACATTCAAACTAGCATCACATTTCCAATCATTTTTTCTAGCGTTTTTTTTTTAGCGTTTTTTAGAGCAGAATTGTACATTTTTGCAGCTTTTGTTTTTTCAGGCGAAAAAGTGGCAGAGAGCTGCTGTTTGAGCAGAAAATGCGCAACAAAACACTTGAAAAAATGCTAAAAAAAAGCTCATGCCGCACTTTTCTTGCGTTTCTATTGAAGTCTATGGGGACTCAATTCTGACTGGCAGGTAGCTCAGGTACTTTTTTGAGCAACAGGCATTTTGCTACAAGCGACAGGACGCTCAGATGTCAACAAGGGCCATTGAAAACAATAGGTGTTTGCTTGTTGAGCGTTTTTGAGCTTCCAGCTTTAAAACACGTCCCGGTTCACATATATGCAATGTGGGAACCAGCACGATTCCACTGCGAGTTCCCACATTGCATGTCACCTGCCAGCGAGTCACACTGACATCTGCAAACCGCCACAGGTGTCAATGCAAAGTTAATGACACCCCAGATGGTTTGCACATCACAGTGTGAACTGCCAAACTGTGAAGGAATCGGATCGCATAGGTGTGAGCACCCATGTGATCCAATTCCAGCGCGGATCAAAAAAAGGGGCCTTGCACCATTTTGGTGCAAATATGATGCAACTTCAGCCATGCAATCTGAATGGCTGAGTTCGTATTGCACAGACATCGCACGTGATCCGCACAGGAGTGCGGTGCGAATCACATGCGATGTCTGACATCGCACCAGTGTGCACCCAGCCTCAAGTGAGAACGGGGCCCTAGGGCCCCATAGAATTGATCGCACATCACAGCCAGAGGATGACACAATTTCCTCATTTGGGGCTTGTTCACACCAGAATGCAGTGCCGGAAAAGCACATTCAATGCGTGTTTCCTGTACCGCGTTTAAAATGCACCAGGTGTGCAATCAGCTGTGGCTGTCAGTGTATTTTCCTAACGATGACCCATACACAGATCTCAAACGCATTATGTTCACCTGCACCAGATTGCATGGTTACGGCGTACCGCAATACCATGCGATCCGGTTGCAGTGTGTGTTTAAAAGTAGTGCGTGTACTACTTTTGGTTTGATCCAGTATGATTTCAGCCCATTTAAATTAATGGGCTGAAAATCGCACTACACTGAATCGCATGCGCCCATGGATCACATTCCTGTTTGATTCAGTTGTGAACCGACCCTTATGTCTCATGCACAAGGGCGTGCTGATCTGTAAACTCGTATGAAGGGCTATCGTCAAGCACGTGGGATGCACAAGTGTTCTATGCAGCCTTGTGTAGGCAGCCAGTTAGACAGGCATTAGGCTGCATGGACCTGCGTGAATCTTCAAGTGCATCCCAAAGTGTACATCATTGCAGGTTAGATACACAGATCAGAGTGAAGTCTGTCTGCATTCTGATCCACACGTTGGACCCTCGCAGATGTACTGTCAAGGATGTTCTTGGAGTAGGTCCAAATTGATAGCCAACTGTCATTGAATTGAAGATGCTGCCTGCACAAGGCCGCACAGAACACCTGTGCATTCCGCTTATCCCTTTGCATGGCACTTGACATCGGTATGCCAGTGTTAAAGAAGACCTTTCACAAAAATGGAATATCCACTCTGTCAGTGGCAACCCGTCCATTAGGGGTGCACAGGCGCCGCCCCCCTATCCATGTGTCCGGTCCCCTGATCTGCATACCGGGCGCCGGACCATGGATTCCAATGGGGGGGGGTGTTTTTGAAGCACGTGATTAGAGCCAGAGGCTCTAATGGGCTTCAAAAAAGGATGGGCTTGGGGAGCAGAGCACACCCAATTGTGTGACAACAGCGAACAGCTGGAGCCTGGGAGAGAGGGCGCAGGAGCCGCTGCTCGCAGCCCGCCACCCGCCACCTAGATGGGGTAATTGCCGGACCGACCAGCAGACAGCGAGCAGGGGAGTCACTGCACCCCATTGAAAGCACCCCAAAGGCAAATTGCATGCAAAGGAAATTTAGAAATAAAGCTGTTGCTAAAAAAAACTAGAAAACCTTAGTTTCCACTTCTGATGCTTCCTGGAGGTGCAGGTCATGTCATTGTGCCTCCTGGGATAGATAATTTAGCCACATGCTCGCTTGGGAGTGGCTGGTAGTTGTGGTTCACCTTATAGCTGCCCTCAATCCCACCATATCTCCAACATCCAAAGTCACTGGTCAGTCCGGCTCTTGTTTTTGTTTGTTTTATTTAGGGGATTATCTTGGATGGGGAAAAGGGTGACTGTGGGATGCCCAAAGAATTGGTTACAGGACCTCTTATATACACTACTGTATATACACTCTACTTCCTCCTGCATTTCTCTTGCAGACTATTGCTCCTTTACTTCTCTCCAGCACTTCCCTTAGTTTCCTGCCTTGAAGGGAAATTTATCAGGCTCATTCCATTCCTTTCTCTTCACTGCAGCTAGCACATGGTGAGGCCTGCACTCTGTCAGCAGGACCTCTGGACCCCCGTTACAGGCCAGGGTCAAAGACCCCTCAAAGTGTAGCTCAGTACGTTGGTGCTAGCAGGGCCTTTTGATGGACTACATCTTCCAGCCCGTCCCTCTTCCAGGTAACTCGACCCGCTTTCCTCCCAGTGACACTCCTTCCCCTGACTGGCTCCTGAGAGCTCCACAGACTGTCCATTATTCCTCTCCCAGCCAGGTCCAGCCTTTGTTCCAGCTCCCAGGATCTGTCCCTCACCGACTCCAGAGTTCTCAGTAGCACCTCTGCTGTTCTCCTACTCCCTTGTGCTGCTCCAGGGCTCAACTCCATTCCTGGCTACACCCGAGTCTACAGGCCTCAAGGTCACACCCCACCAGACTGGGGGTTCCCTCCCGGGTAGAGGCCTCCACAGCACCTCTGCTAAATCTTCCACACTTCCACCCAATTGCTGTATTTAAGGAAGCCTGCCCCCTGCCAATCCAGACTGTAGATTGGTCAGGGCTCCTTGTCATACCTCAGAAAGTGACACCTCCTCATCCATCCCCCTTTCCAGAGCCTTCTCTGCTCAAAGAGGAGGAAATTCCAAGGGGTGTTCCTTCCTTCCATCTCCAGCCACTCCCCAGCTCAGATCAAAACATTCAGGCTTGCACCTACAGTCAGGCCTGACTAAATGTTGCCTCTCCTAGCAAAAAGACCTCACCAAAAAAAAAAACCGCCTACACTTTGGGGATGCTACAGAACCCTTAAAAGGCTCGATTGACATCTATGCATGTTATTTTTGAGCGTTTCTGCAGTGCTTTTTGCTGTGCTTTCCGCGCTTTTTACCGTCATTTTACCGCTATTTGTGTTTTGCATTTTGTATGCTTTTATTTTGGAAAAAGTGTTGTTGGGCAGATTTAAAAACGCAAAATTGAGGTAAAAATGCACTACATGCTTTTCTGCAGCTTCTCCATTGAAGTCTATTGAACTAAAAGAGGAAAAAAAAAAAGTTATGCGTTTAAAAAGTCCTTAGCCCTTCCCAAAAATGCAGAGGCACAAAAATGCATTGATGTGAACGTGTTCTATAGGAACCCATGTTAAAAAAATGTCCTGCAGTTCTGCAAAATGCATGAAAAAATGCATTGATGTAAATGGAGCCTAAGAATGCACCTCTGCAATAGGCTGGAGTACATCCTTGCGGGATTGTAAGCCCCCAGGAGGCAGTTGAAAAACACAGTGATGTCACCCACGCATCTTGAAAGTTTCAGAAGCCGGGGCAGAGGTATATTTTTCCTTTTTTTTTTTGGCAATAGCTTTGTCTTTCAAACTCCTTTGCAGGTGATCTGACTTTGGCTGATAGGAGGCTTTCAATAGAGTTGACATTCTATTTTTATGGAAGATGCACTTTAAGGAATATAGTAGTGTCATCTCCCCACCCAATGCCTGTTGATTGGACAGTGAAAGCAAAAACAAACTGATAAGGTCATCCCTCTGCTCACTCTGATCTCTACTACAGGTCAGCACACTGGCAGGCAATGCATATAACTGTTCTGCAGGGATTACGAGTATTTGGTACCAAGTCATATTCCGGTAGTTATACCTGTTTTATTACATTTTAACCACTTCCTTACTGGGCACTTAAACCCCCCTCCTGCCCAGACCAATTTTCGGCTTTCAGCGCTGTCGCATTTTGAATGACAATTGCGCGGTCGTGCGACATTGTACCCAAATAAAACTTGCGTCCTTTTTTTCCCACAAATAGAGCTTTCTTTTGGTGGTATTTGATCCACTCTGCGTCATTTCTGATCACCGCTATAAACAAAAAATGAGCGACAATTTTGCAAAAAAGAACAATATTTTTTACTTTTTGCTAAAATACAAATCCATAAAAAAAAAAAAAAAAAAAAAATTATTCATCAGTTTAGGCCGATATATATTCTTCTACATATTTTTGGTAATAAAAAAATTGCAATCGGCGTTTATTGATTGGTTTGCGCAAATATTATTGCGTCTACAAACTATGGGAATTGATTTATGGCGTTTTTATTATTATTTTTTTTTTTACTAGTAATGGCGGCGATCTGCGATTTTTATCGGGACTGTGATATTGCAGCGAAAGTGTCTGACATTTTTTACACATTTTTGGGAACAATGACATTTATACAGCGATCAGAAATTTAAATATCCACTGATTACTGTATAAATGTCATTGGCAGTGAAGGGGTTAACACTAAGGGGGCAGTGAAGGGGTTAACAGTGTTCCCTGGGTGTGTTCTAACTGTGGGGGGGGGGGGGGGGCGGGCTGGCTGGCTGGGACATAACACATCTCACTGATCCCAGTGACAGAGATCAGTAGATCTGGTAAGTCTCTTGTAACAGAACGGAGAACCGCCGTGTTTACATCGGCGGTTCCCTGTTCTGCAGCTCTGTCAGGCGATTGTGGGTCATGAGCGGACATCGAGTCCGCCCGACCCACGGGCACGCCCGTGCAGCGTGCGACGGCAGCACGCACGCGCCGCCGCTGCCGCCAGGGGGTGCGCCGGGAGCGTGCACAGGGGACGTCGTCCCGGCATTTCAGATCCGCGCTGGAGCCGTACTTCAGCAATAGCGTGGATCTGGAGGGGTTAATCATCAAAGTACAGATCTGCATTAAAGTGTATCTTTACCTGGAGTTCAGCTTCAAAGGGTGCTACTTGCACCCAGTGCACAGCCAGGAAGGGAAGGTTTATAAGGCTGCGTATGTACTAGACACGTGCGGTTTGTTTCGTTCCAAATTAATATTCAGACACATTTTTTGTTGTTCAGAGATTCGGATATATCCGAATGCACGAATTACAGTATGAACAAAGTTTACCCAATGCTCCAAATAACGAAACAAAAATCGTCTGAATTTCCGAAATTCAAACTGAAATACGAGTCTAATTTTACATCAAATTCCATGTGTAGAGTACCATTTCGAAATAATGCTGTTTTCGTTAAGCCAAAGGTGATTTAAAGGGGTTGATTTACTAAAGCTGGAGAGTGTAAAATCTGGTGCAGCTGTGCATGCTAGCCAATCAGCTTCTAACCTCAGCTTGTTCAATAAAACTTTGACAATAAGAGCCGGTTCACACTGAGGCGACTTGTCAGGCGACTCAAGTCGCCTGACAAGTCGTCCCCATGCAGTGCAATGGAACCGTTCTAATAGGAGCGACTCAGGTCGCTCCGACTTAGAAAAAGGTTCCTGCACTATTTCGGGGCGACCTGAGCGCGACTTGCATTGACTTCTATGTAAAGAAGTCTCTTTGCAAGCTGCGCTGAGGTAGCCTCGAACGGCGCGACTTGCTTTGCCCTGCAAGTCGTGCCGCCTCAGTGTGAACCGGCTCTAAAACATTGAAGCTTCAAAGAGAATTCAAAAAAAGATCTAAACGAAATGAAACACATTTTTTCGTCATTCGGATGTCTAGTCTGTACCTTGATGGGACATGTTTAGCCTCTAATACAGGAGCCTTTAGTTGTACTTTAAGGCTAGGTTCACACTGCTCCGAGCACAGAGATCGCATGTGATTTCGCACCGCACTGCAGTGTGAACCATATGCGATCTCTGTGCGATGCAAAATCAGCCATAGAGATTGTATGGCTGAATTTGCATCGCAATCGGAGCAAATTCGCACAGGACCCTTTTTTTTCGCAGGGTCAGAATCGGATCGCATGGTGGTTCACACCATGCGATCCGATTCCTGTGCGAGTTTGCAGTTCGCAGTGCGATATGTGTACTCATTTGGGGGTGTCATTAACATTGTATTGACACTCCCCAGAGATCGCATATGGCAGTGTGAACTGCCGCTCAGAGACCTGCGATGCGGGAACCCGCAGTGAATTCGCAGGGTTCCCGCACCGCAGCAGTGTGAACCTAGCCTAAGGTTAAGGCTAGGTTCACACTGCTGCGGTGCGGGAACCCTGCGAGTTTGCTCCGATTGCGATGCGAATTCAGCCATACAATCTCTATGGCTGATTTTGCATCGCACAGAGATCGCATATGGTTCACACTGCAGTGCGGTGCGAAATCACATGCGATCTCTGTGATCGGAGCAGTGTGAACCTAGCCTAAAGCTGAACTCCAGGATAAGCAAATATTGTCTAAATACAAGTCATGTGCAGGGGCGGCCCGTCCATTAAGGGTGCATGGGCGCCACCCCCTCTATGCTCACCAACCCCATCTATGCTAAATGGATAGATTCATGCATGAATCTATTCATGGCGGGGTGACCACCCCCTATTAGTGTGGCCGGCCCCCATGAATTACATCAGCGGGGGTTTTTTTTTAAGCACCTGATTAGAGTCATAGACACCAATAGGCTTCAAAATAGAGTGGCTCGCGACGCAGAGCAAAAGCATATGAATATTTGCCTTTCTAACACTGAATGGCCTCTCCGCCAATCAGGAAGTGGGGGTATGTTATCAGTTTCCGGATTTGCTGAGAAGTCAGGCGATCCTATTAGACACCTTCCTCGGAGGAGGGGGATGTACAGACAGCACGCTCCCGCTTGCTGGACACCTCTGCCTGCCTGCCCTGCTTTTTAGATGGGGTAAGTGCGGGACTTTGATGTCCTGACTGCCCTGGGGGATCTGCCCTAGGGGGATCTGCTGTCACTGCCGCGAGCCACACGGCAGAGCGGGGGGGAGGGCTGTATACAGTCTGGTGATGCTGTATATACCCCTCTCTGGTGATGCTATATACCTCTCTCTGGTGATGCTATATACCGCTCTCTGGTGATGCTATATACCCCTCTCTGGTGATGCTGTATACTCTATCTGGTGATGCTGTATACTCTATCTGGTGATACTGTATACTCTTTCTGGTGATGCTGTATATACCCCTCTCTGGTGATGCTATATACCCCTCTCCGGTGATGCTATATACCTGTTTCTGGTAATGCTATATACCCCTCTCTGGTGATATTGTATACTCTATCTGGTGATGCTGTATACCCCTATCTGGTGATGCTGTATACCCCTATCTGGTGATGCTATATACTCTATCTGGGGATGCTATATACCCCTATCTGGTGATGCTATATACCCCTATCTGGTGATGCTGTATACTCTATCTGGTGATGATGTATACCCCTATCTGGTGATGATGTATACTCATATCTGGGGATGCTATATACTCTATCTAGTGATGCTATATACTCTACCTGGTGATGCTATATACTCTATCTGGTGATGCTGTATACTCTATCTAGTGATGCTATATACTCTACCTGGTGATGCTATATACTCTATCTGGTGATGGTGTATATACCCTATCTGATGATGCTGTATACCCCTATCTGGTGATGCGGTATACCCCTATCTGGTGATGCTGTATACCCTTGTCTGGTGATGATGTACACCCCTATATGGTGATGATGTATAGCCCTATCTGGTGATGCTGTATATACCCTATCTGGTGAATCTGTATACCCTATCTAGTGATGCTATGATGTATACTCCTGACACAATAGGTGGAATCTTTAAGGGGTGGGGCTTATGAGAAGCGGGAGGGGTCAGAAAGGAAGGGCAGGGTCTGGCACCCCCCCATCCTAAAATTTCACCAGCCACCACTGGTCATGTGTATGCTTCATTGAATCTCAGTGTGCGTTGTGTATTTCTTCTATAAGTGCAGTAATCGAATGTGAAACATTGCCTCTGTGCTGGAGTTTCCTGTAATAAAGACCAGTCACTGCTGGTCTCTCTTCTTGTGCAGGGTGACTGGTCTTGTCTCCGCCCCCTGTTGTAGTTTCCTACAGGCAGCCTGTAGTGGGTGGAGCCTGCTTGTTCCCTCCCACAGCTCTGCTCTCTGTTTAGGCTATGTACAGCACACTGATGATGTCACTGCTACTTTTATATCTGAATTTGCACAGGCATTTGGAGCATACAAAGTGGATGTATATCCTTTGTGGCTATTGAGGAATATACTTACATTAAAGTTTTTGTGTCGAGAATTTAAAAAAATGGTGTTTGCTGTTGTATGTTGTGACATGCCAGATAATCTATTCATGGAGGCATGTAAAGTTACTGAAAGATCCACTTTAATGTCCGTGCAATTTACTTTTTAATCTCAGTACTATTTAATCCCCTCCAGCATTGGCAAAGCACATGTTTATTTTAAATGCAGCATGGTTTTGTCTGATTGGCCAGTACCTAATGTTGTGTGCAGCATCTGTGGATTAAACGAGGTCATGCAGCTCCACTACAGTAGTAAAGTTCTGTGTGTTTCAGGTGGTAGTCTTGTTTTGGAAACAAAGCGCAATGACTCAGCCCAATGTTTGTCCCAGTAAAAAAAAAAAGTCTGCATGCAGTACAGAAGCGAAGCGCGGCAACTAGTGGAAAATCAATTAACATCTGAAAACGCTTGTCTGGAAAGCTCGAGTGACTGTTGTGATGATGCGACTTAACAACCACAAAAAAAGAGCAATTAGAACAGAATGAAAGGCAAAGAAAATTGTGCTATAACGATTGTCACTTTAGGATAATAATGTATAAAAATGCAAAAAACATACAAATCAATTTGAAACACTTCAACTTTAAGACACAGATTGGACCTAAATTTATTATCAAGGGAGAAATAGAAAATAGTGAGAGTGTCCCTGATTAGGGATGGTCCCGATGTTCGACTCGATCGATCGCAGAACAAACAAACATGTGGGGTGTTCACAGCAAATTTGAGCGCCATGGAGTGCCCCATAATGTACTGCAAGATTGCAGTGCATTGACGGCAGCTGATTGGCCAAAACATGCGCCTGACCTGCAGGCTTTGGCCAATCACAGCGCAATCTGCTATAAGAGCCATGATTGGTCAAAGGCAGGGTGCTAAGTCTACGCCCTACACTATGTAAGGCTGCTTACATGGCGGCTGTATTTAGTGTGTTGGAGTGGAGATTGAGAGAACTTGAACTAGATTAGTCAGGTTAGTTAGAAGTGCACAGGCAGTTTAGTATATATATATATATATATATATATATACATATATATATATATATATATATATAAATATATATAGTGTAGTCAGTGTAGACTAAATATACAGTGCATTCGGCGGTGTACAGTATATAATACACTTCAGGCGGTGTATTAATAAATATAATATATATATATATATATATATATATATATATATATATACATATATATATACAGTGTAGTGTATATATATATATATATATTATATACAGTGCATTCAGTGTGGACTATACATACAGTGCATTTGGCGGTGTACAGTATATAATACACTTCAGGCGGTGTATTAATATAAATATATATACATGATGACAGAATTAAGAAAAAAATGGCATGGGGTCCCCCCCAAAATCCATACCAGGCCCTTTGGGTCTGGTATAGATGTTAAGGGGAACTCCACACCACAATTAAAAATAAAAACGGCATGGGGTCCCCCTCAAAATCCATACCAGGCCCTTTGGGTCTGGCATAGATTTTAAGGGGAACTCCACGCCAAATTAAAAAAAACCCTTATCCAAGCATGCAACCTGGCAGGTCAGGATGGGGGGGATGAGCGAGTGCCCCCCTTCCTGAACCATACCAGGCCACATGCCCTCAACATGGGGAGGGTGCTTTGGGGTCCCCCCAAAGCACCTTGTCCCCATGTTGATGGGGACAAGGGCCTCTTCCCGACTACCATGGCCGATGGTTATTGGTATCTGTGGGCAGGGGTCTTATCGGAATCTGGAAGCCCCCTTTAACAAGGTCCCCAGATCCCAGCCCCCACCCATGTGAATGGGTATCTGGTACATTGTACCCCTACCCATTCACCAGAAAAGTTAAAACCATGGAGCCCGATACCCATTGGGGGGCGGGATATGGGGGCCCCCTTGTTAAAGGGGGCTTCCAGATTCCATTAAGCCCATCGCCCGCAGACCTCTACAACCACCGGCCAGGGTTTTTGGGAAGAAACTCTTGTCCCCAAAGCACCCACCCCCCATGTTGAGGGCATGTGGCCTGGTGTGGTTCAGGAAGGGGGGCGCTCGCTTGTCCCCCCCTCCGCCCTGCCTTGCCAGGCACTCTTTGAGTTAAAAAAATAAGACAACAGTAAAGTTAACCCAATTTTTTTCCTTATTGTGAAAGATAATGGTACGCCGAGTAAATAGATACCCAACATGTCATGTTTCAAAATTGCGCCCGCTCGTGGAATGGCGACAAACTTTGGCACTTAAAAATCTCCATCGGTGACGTTTGAAAATTCCTACAGGTTACCAGTTTTGAGTTACAGAGGAGGTCTAGAGCTAAAATTATTGCACTCGCTCTAACAATCGCGGCAATACCTCACATGTGTGGTTTAAACACCATTTTCATATTTTATTATTGATTTTCACTTTTATTTTTTATTTTTACACTGTCCTTTTAAAGAAAAATGATCACTTTTATTCCTATTACAATAAATGTAAACATTCCTTGTAATAGAAAAAAGCATGACAGGATCTCTTAACCACTTCAATACCAGGCACTTACCCCCCTTCCCGCCCAGACCAATTTTCAGCTTTCAGTACTGTCGCATTTTGAATGACAATTGCGCGGTCATGCAGCACTGTACCCAAACAAATAATTTTGTTCCCACAAATAGAGCTTTCTTTTGGTGGTATTTGATCCCCTCTGGGGGTTTTATTTTTTGCGCTAAAAATAAAAAATACCGAAAATTTTGAAAAAAGAAAGTTTTTCTCTGTTTCTGTCACAAAACTTTGTAAAATAAGTACATTTTCTCCATTACTGATGGGCACTGATGAAGCAGTACTGATTGGCACTGATGAGGCGGCACTGATGAGGTGGTACTGACGGGCACTGCTGATGAGCCACTTATATGCAGCACTGATGGGCACTGATAGGTGACACTGATAAGCAGCACTGATGGGCACTGATAGGTGGCACTGATATGCAGCAATGATGGGAACTGCTAAGTGGCACTGATGGACACTGATAGGTGGCACTGGGCACTGATAGGTGGCACTGATGGGCACTGATAGGTGGAACTGATAGGTGGCACTGGTGGGCACTGATAGGTGGCAATGGTGGGCACTGATAGGTGGCACTAATAGAGGGCACTGTAAGGTGTGCATTCCCTGGTGGTCCTGGGTGGCATCTGAAATAGGCACTGAGTGCCATCCATGTTGGGCATTCTGCCCCTTACCTGGTGGTCTAGGGTGGGCTCCCTGGCGGTCAGGGGGGACACCCTGATCAGCTCCCTGGTGGTCCTGGGTGGACTTTCCCTGTTGGTACCTGGTTGGACTCCCTGGCATTCCTGGGTGGGTTCCCTGGTGGTCCTGGGTGGCGATCCATGGGGTGGCTGCACTGATAAACAATCAGCGCAGACCCCCCCTGTCAGGAGAGCCGCCGATCGGCTCTCATCTACTCGTGTCTGCAGATGCAAGTAGAGGAAAAGGCGATATACGGCTCTTCCTGTTTACACTGTGATCCGCTGTGATTCATCACCACTGATCACATGGTAAAGAGCTTCTGACAGTAGCGCTTTACCAGGATCGGAGATGCGGTGTGTCAGACTGCCGGCTTGCTATCCTGCTGGACATCATATAACGCCCAGTCAGGATAACTGAATCACTTCCCAGCCATCATTCTGCATACAGCAGTAGTAAAGTGGTTAAATATGAGATCTGGGGTCAAAAAGACCTCATATCTCATATTTACACTTAAATACAATAAAAAAAATAAAATGACATTTGAAAAAAAAAAGCCTCCTTTATGAGCTTTGGGCTGAAGTGACGTTTGACATCGCTTCTGCCCTGCAATGCTATGGAGCCGATTGGGTGACATCTTCCGCTCATGCGGCTCACAGGCATTGTGGTGACAGGATCAGATTGTCTCCACTGCTACAGGCGGGTCCGGTAAGCAGCAGAGATGACTGGAGCATGGCGGGAGGAGGGGCCAAATACAAAACAGGGGACAGATTTATGGCATTTTTTTTTTTACTAGTAATGCCGATGATCTGCGATTTTTAGTGGGACTGCAACATTGCGGCGGACATGTCGGACACTTTTGACACTTTTTTGTTATACATTTTACAGTGATCGGTGCTATAAAAATGACAGGGAAGGGATTAACACTACTGGTGATTAAGGGGTTAAATGTGTTCCCTGGGAGGTGTTTCTAACTGTATGGGGGCTGGGCTGACTGGAGGAGGAGAGAGATCGCTGTTCCTAATTACTAGGAAAAGACAATCTCACTCTACTCCCCTGACAGAATGGGGATCTGCTTTGTTTACACTGGCAGATCCCCGTTGTCCCTCTCGCATTAATTTTTTCAGGAATTCAGATGTATCCAAATTTCCGAATTACATTAGTACCGAATTTAAACAAATCCAAAATAGCAAAACAAAAATTCGGATGGAATTTGGATAGTTTTCGAATACTTTTCAAATACTTTTCAAATTCAAATAGTTTTACAATTTAATAGTTTTCAAATTCAAATTCGAAAAGTTTTCAAACTTGAATAGTTTTCCAATTTCCAAAAATAATAAAATAAAATAGAAAATAAAGGAATAGAATAGAAAAACAAATAGACTAGAAACGAATATAACAGAAAATAAAAAAGTAAAACAGAACAAAATAGAATAGAAAATAAAAGAACAGAATAGACTAGAATATGATAGAAACAAATAGAATAGAATAGAATTATATAGAAAGAATATAACCATTTTCTAAATTTTGAATTCCAAATAGAATAAATTTGAATTTGAATACATAAGAAAAGAATAGAATAGAAAAAAATAGAATAGAATAGACTATAATAGAATAGAAAAGAATATAAATAAAAAAACAATAGAATAGAATATAATGAAAATAACCATTTCCCAAAATTAAAATAGAATAAATTTGAATTTGAATAGAATAGAAAAGAGTAGATTAGAATAGAAAATAACATAATAGTACAGAAATAAACAACAAAATAGAATAAAATAGAATAGAAAGAATATAACCGTCTTCCGAAATTAGAATTTCAAATAGAATACATTTGAATTTGAATAGGAAATAATAAAATAGAAAAGAATATAGTAGAATATAAAATAATAGAATGGAAAAGAATATAATAGAATAAACAAAAAAAAGAATATAATTTAAAAAAATAGAATAGAATAGATTAGAATAGAAAGAATATAACCATTTCCCAAAATTCAAATAGAATCAATTTGAATTTGAATAGCATAGAAAAGAATAGAGTAGAATAGAAAGATGATTATATTCATTCTATTCTATTCTGCTGTATTATTTTCTATTCTATTCTACTCTATTCTTTTCTATTCTATTTGAATTTCAGAAGATGGCTATAATCTTTCTATTTTACTCTATGTTTGTTTTTATTTTATGCTATTCCTTTCTATTCTATTCTATTCCATTTTATTCTGTTCTCTTAATTTCTATCCTATTTGTTCTGTTATACTCTATTATATTCTTTTATTTTATGTTATATTATTTTCTATTGTATTCTATTTTTTCCTCTTCTATTCCTTTATTTTCTATTCTATTTTATTCTCTTTGGAAATTGGAAAACTATTCGAATTTGAAAACTGTTCAAATTCTAAAATGATTTGAATTCGAAAACTATTTGAAATGAATTTGAAAATGAATAAATGAAACAAATTCCAAAAACGTATTACACAAATCTAACTAAACTAATTTATGTAAATAACGAATCCAAACGAAAGGAAACAAAACAATTTTTTTCGTTCTGGACATGTCTACCACTCTCTGGAGCGATCGCGGGTGACCAGCGGACATCGAGTCCGCTGGACCCGCTGGTTGGCTCCCCCGCTAGCGAATGGATGCGCCCACAGATTCGCGCAGCTGAGCCAACCTGCCACAGTACAAACGCAGGGGCTGGCCGGCAAGCAGTTAAATAAGGAAAGGTAATAATTTAGGAGATCAAAAATTCCATCCATATGTACCTCGTTTTGTAAAATGCAGGTGTCATTGGCCATAGCAATTACCTCCTCCATTCCCATGAAATGATTCACTTCAGCAACCCATTCCTTTATTGCAGGAGCTACAGGATCCTGTGGGTCTTTCTTAAAACCCAACTCTGGGCAAATAAAAAAAATCCCTTGCAGTGGGGTCATGCCAGTACTGCCAGGGCTAAATGGTCACTTAAGTCTAGGGAAACAATAAAAGGGGACTTATTTATCCAATTCTCCACTCCTCCCCTCAGCTAGACCAGTCCCTGCAGCATCTGCACCCCAACACTCTAGTGGTCTAGCGCAATGGTTCTCAACCTCAGTCCTCAAGTACCCCCAACAGGCCATGTTTGCAGGTTTTCCTTTATTTTGCACTGGTGCATTAAATCAGAGTCAATGGCTTGGTATTTTGGACAGCTATTTTATCTAAGAGAAATTCCCAAAACATGGCCTGTTGTGGGTAATTGAAGACTGAGGTTGAGAACCACTGCTCTAGCATCCTGACATCATCAGAACCAGAGCAGGGTCCATAGCTCTGCAATAGAAGTGAAGATGTTAAGAGTCAGTCCGCCGCCAGATCATGAGTGAGTGCCGTCTGCTGGGGGAGGGGAGGATCAAGTAGATAAAACTGTTTCTCCTCTCCCCTAGACAAAACAAGCTATTAACCCTTGCAGTGTGGGGGCAACCACACTGCTAGGGATCATTTTTTATTTTCCCGAAGTTGGGCTTTCAAGCCGCCAGCTGATGTTGGGTGACCAGCAATCAATGAAGTTGGAAAACCAGCCATGTTATTTGCACCCCCTGCCCCTCCCCACCCCCGCACTTCTATTATCATTATGCAGATAGGTGCTAGGTTAGGTATATTTAGTTACTGGCTCACTGTAATCAGTTGAGCTGCATGCGATTGTTTTGGTCTGTTTTATGTTTCACTGGCTGCAGGGTTGACTGCTTCCCCCTGTCTGTCTAGAAAGGTTCTGGAACATAGTGGACTGGGAGAGTCAAGTCAGCATCTGAATAGGTATGCAGCCCTGGCCAAATCCTGGGGAGCGATGCCCAGATGGTGGCTGGGAAGGAGCATAAATACTTTGAGACTGAGAGCATATCAGTTCATGTCCCAGAGGAGGAGATGCTGCCCTCCCGGGTAGGCCTGCCATGTGTCAGCTGCTCATCAGGGTTCCAGCTAGGCTAGCTGTGTGATGCATTCTGCTAAAAGTTGTCTGAGCTAGCTGAGGGACTTTTGATTGGGGATCTGGTCTGGTATCACTGGAAAAGGTGTACGGAAGATATTAGAAGGAAGCATCCAACTATCCAAGGACATTCGCGAGTACAGATTGGAGAGAGAGATCCCTGAAAACGCGTGCTGTTGTTATCACTTATAGTGCTAAGAGTCAGTATTTCTCAAAAAGGGGACATTGCGCCTGGTGTCCTGGTATAGCTCAGTTCACTAACTGCTTATGCAAGGACTTCCAATATTAGGAGGAAGATTGGGGTCCTCAAGTTGCTATTAGAGTTACTGGAGTATCCCACAATTAATCGACTCCTATCCAAGTTCAAGTTTTGAAATAAAGCATCAGAAAAGCATACCGCTAGACCAGCCTTTCTCAACCTTTGCAACACCGAGGAACCCTTGAAATAGTTCTCCGGTCTCGGGGAACCCCTGCTAAATATTAAAAATCTACAACTCATGATACATTAATGTGATGGTCAATGGGAAGAATGCTCCTTACATTTGTGGTCATTGGGAAAAATTACCCCCTTACAGATAGCTAAAAAGATCAATGATGTCATTGGGAATTTATCTGAGAGGTAGAAATTGACCATTGCTCAAGGAACCCCTAGCAACCTCTGGAGGAACCCTGGGGTTCCATGGAACCCTAGTTGAGCAACCCTGCGCTAGACTGTTCATTGAGCCAAAAAGGAAAGACTGTGACTGTGCCTGGTTGTGAGCGCAACCTTGGGAAAGGACCTTAACCTGCGGGCTCCTGTGGGAGTGAGCGCTACAATTAACTTGTGTGGTTGTTATCTCAGAGATTTACGTAAACATTGCAGAATCATCGTTCATTGAAGGATGGGGATTTTTTATTACTTTACACCCCAGTAACTTATTTATACATTTGGCGTGTGCACGGGATGATTTTATAATGCACAGTCACCATCAGACTACAGAGGCAAAGGCACACGTCTTTAGGAAACTATTTTTGCTTTCCAATGAAGAGATGACGCCCTCTGATCTGAAGAACAGTAACACACTGACAATATTAAGTGCATGAAAATCGAAATCTTGCTTAATTCGTCTGCAAACCTGTGCAGAGCCAGCGGGGAGCCTTTTCTCTGTGAAACGCGCTTTACGGATGTTCACGGATGTGATAGATCGCGCACTCCCACCACAAGCTGTGTTTAAATTACATTCACTCTCCTTTCCTTCTAGGGACATTTCAACATTTTCTGCACAATGAATTCTTTAAAGGTCATAAAGAAACAAGAACAAAATCTACGCATCAGGTAGAGGAGTATCTCCTGTGAAAACAGTGATATTAATGTTCTTTCCAAATAGGTGACATTTTCCTGACCTTCTCATTATATGAGAACAGGTAGAGACATAAAATGTATAGTTGTAAAAATATCTATCTATCTGTCTATCAATACGTCCAATACGTCTCTCTAGCTATCTATCTCTCTATCTATCTTCTATTTATCTAAGGTTTATTGATAATAATAATACATCTGTAGCTATAATAATATGCAGTATGCTCTCTTACTATATCTACTGTATGCTGACACCCCAATAAAAATTCTGGGATCTAAGTGGATGGTTGCACAGCTTTTACTTTTTTTAGTGCTTAAAGGGGTTGTAAAGGTTCAGGGGTTTTTTTTAATAACAAACATGTTATACTTACCTCGTCCCGATCCTCCTCTTCTGGGGTCCCTCAGCTGCGCTCCTGGCTCCTCCCCACATTGAGTGCCTCCACAGAGAAGCGCTCCCCCTCCGGGTACCCATGCGATCGTGCTCCCGTGTCCTGCTTCTGCGTCCATTGACACAGACAGCAGGACTCGGCCCCGCCCAGCCCCCCGTCTCCCGTGTCATTGCATTTAATTGACAGCAGCGAGAGCCAATGGCTGCGTCACTATCATTCTATCCAATCAGGACCCAAGACACTGGCTGGAGCGGGTGTGCTCATCCCCAGCGCTGGAAAGACGGGGTTCAGGTAAGTAAAGGGGGGGCTCTGGGGGCCTAGTGCACTACAGGAGGTTTTTCAACTTAATGCATAGAATGCATTAAGGTGAAACACCTTGAGGGTTTACAACCCCTTTAAAATGTACAGCCTCAGATATATTTTCATGTTAAGGGCATACTTGTTATAAGATGTAAACTAAAATCAAACACAAGTGAAATCCATATAGTAATAATTAAAGTGTATATAGTTAAAGCGGAGTTCCACCCATGTAAAAGTCAGCAGCTACAAAAAGTGTAGCTGCTGACTTTTAATAATCGGACACTCACCTAATCCTCGCTCCAGCGATGCGGTCGCCCAAGGGCTCGCTCTTCGCCCCCTCCCCATCAGAAGTGTGGGCACTGGCCATGCGCGAGTCGTGCTGCGCCTTGTGACTGGGCGGCGTATCTTTCGGGGACCTGTGGCGTGTCCCAGAAGATCGCCGAGAGGGAGGGGGGAAGGTGGACTTCCTTCCTGGAGCCGCGGCTCCAGGGGAGGAAGTAGACCTGGGGCCCTGTTGAAGACAAGGTCCCTGGGCACCCCCCAAAAAAAGACATGCCAATTGTAGCATGTCGGGGGGGTCACCTTCCCTTAAAGCGGAAGTTCCACTTTAAATAACCTGCGCTTAGTGAAAAAATATTATAAATAAGTGTGAATTAGACAGCAGCACTAACAATATTGTACACATCAACAATAAGCCAGAAATAAAGAAAAAAATGTGTTGCGCTGTCAAATCTGTAACCAAATTACAAATATCTCTGTGTGCCTTAATAAAAAGTGCATAGAAAATAATAATAATATTAATAAAAATGCAAATTCTTAATAGCATAAACGTGTCCATGCTATCCTAAGAATTCATGCAGCATGAAGGTTACTATGGTAAGTATAACAAATTGAAAATATAAATATAAGAATATAAAAAAAGAAAAAGTCCCACAGTGAAGTTTCAAATGTGCAAAGAGAGAACTGTCCTCTGATCCCTTTGTGCCATGAACACCAGGTGCTCCCTCTGAGAGATCAAACAGGCTTAGCCTCTTACCAGAACATTAGACCTATCAAGGTCAGTATTCGCCTTAGTGAGCTTCACCTCTCACTACAGGTGTGGGCTGCCTTAGCTTTTCCAGCCACCTCTTGGAAGACAGTAATGGGAAAAGGTACTGTAGGAGTCTCACGCTAGATGTTTACCATACCAATGATAAGAAAGAAAAACGCATTTCACAGCATCCAGTTCCATTTTAAAGGTTCACTAAAGGGTTCCACTTACAACAGCGAAGATAAAAGCAAGCATTGGAAACAGACATTAGCCCTACACCCTCCACGGGCATCCTGATGTCACCACTATTTCCGTGCCATGCTTGACGTACGTTTCATCATAACAGACTTCTTTTATGAGGCAGAGGCCACTGGCCAGTCCAGGCAAGGACCGGGCTCTGTGATGTCAGCAGACAGCAGACTTCAGCCCATTCTTCACTCACAGGAGTGCTGAGCGAGCTGCGCTCCTGTGATCCATAGGAGGAGTACAGCCAAGCGAGCATTAAATAGGCTGCCTTAATGCAGCCTACTATAACTCATGGTAATTTATTGCATTAATGCATATGCGGTAACACAAAGCATAATATGAATGGCCACTAAAATTATTTCTCAACAATCCCTCCTTAAATCTTCCGGATGCCCAATTTCTTTCTAAATAATTAAAGTCGTATAACTAGTAGATGAATTATTCATGAGAAGATTGTCCATTTTCTATCTTGCCATTGGTGTTGCGCAACTTTATTCTTCCACTTCCTTCAATAAAAATACAAAGTTTGTACGGCACCATCGTTTATTTATCATTAAATCAAATGACAGACATTCTCTGTAATCAGTTTTTGTCGTACTGATTGTAGTTCAGGGATGCTTAGTCTTATTCCCCAGAGTTCCTGCAGAGCAGCTGCGCCCTCTGAAGCACAAAACTCTTCCATTTATGCCGTGCTTGCTTTGTAATGGGAAGGAAATGTAAAGCAGGGCTTTGTTTGATAGGCCATCCATGACTGGCTATTGGCAGGTGCCAGAAAAATATTTTCTTGCCTTTTCAAAACAGTATTGGATTTTTTTTATTTATTTTCGCTCAGTAGAGAGATTGATAGTTTAGTGAAAAATACAGGAATTATAACAATGGAAAATATTTTGATTTATAATACAATTAAATGCTATATAAAGGAATGTAACACCAACCTGTGCTTTGCCCATGCAGGAAAAAGCAATGTGTTTGCTTAACCACTACACGTGCACGATATAGCCGAAAGACAGCCACAGCGCGGACCTGAATTGCCGGGTGGACGTCCATGGACATCCGCCCCTTTGCACGCTACCCGCGCGTCCTCAAAGCCCACCGGCTACGCGCTCTGCCGCCCGCCACATGCTGCATGAGCGCGCCTGCGGGTTGGGCGGACTCAATGTCCACCGGCAACCCGCGATCGCCTAATAAAGCGGCAGAACGGGGACCCGCCAATGCATAAAAATGTTGTTTGGGTACAACGTCGCACAACCACGAAATTGTAATTCAAAATGCGACAGCGCCGAAAGCTGAAAATTGGTCTGGGCAGGAGGGGGATTTAAGTGCCCATTAAGCAAGTGGTTAATTGCAGCTATAAATTTGCCCCCCTCCCCCCCCACCACTCATCCTACCATTTGGCAGGTGGGAGTAAAGAAAAATACTTAAATATTTCTGGGTGTAAGGTGTAACAACAGTGAGGTCTTACAAGTCCCAAACTGTGTAGAAAGTATGGGAAAGTCAGAGGCTTCTTATATACATGTGGTACTGTTTTCCTCTAAACAGTGATCAGCGGTGGATCGATTAGAGAACGAAAGCAGCAGCTGACAGACGTCCAGGAGGTGCTATTCTGTGCTAGGAAGTCATATAAGGTGACATATTTGAAAAGGTGGTTGTACGAATGTACTGTAAGATGAAAATCAGATAGACACTAACATGCCTATAATACATGATCCAGGAGGCTAATAACATTAGTTCCCCTAAGCAAAAAATGCATGAGATTCATGTTTGGTCTCTAACAAATCATATTTTAATTCTGGTCAATAATGTGTTGGTTGTTTAATTGTAAAACCTTCCCAGATGGAGATATAAATGTATTTAGTATAGTTGGCATTAAGGGAGCATCTGCTGAGCATATAAAATACTCTAGTACACCTATGAACACACCCCTTGTACCTTTTGATTATGCCGGGGTTGGCATCTAGAGCAGGGGTGTCAAACTCAATTTCATTTCATTATGGGCCACATCAGCATTATGGTTGCCCTCAAAGGGCTGGTTGTATCTGCAAAACTAGATGTCCAGAGCCACCATCGGAAGTCAAGAGTCCCTCACCCTACTTACCTTGTGCTGCTGTGAAGAAGCTAAAGTGGAGCTGGGAATCAGATAGTGCAGGATCTGGAGGAGCACCAGAGGAGAGCATGAGTCAGCTGCTGGAATCTGCTGAATGCTGAGACTGGGGAGGCAGAGAGGAGGTGGTGCTGTGGCTGCACAGAGAGCCGCAGAATCTGGCAGAGGAGTCCTGTGTTCCTCTCTGCTGCCGATTGCTGAGACAAGATGGGGGCAGAGATGAGGGGGGGTGCCACAGCTGCAGGAGAGGTGCAAGGGCCACATGAAATGGTCCAGAGGGCTGGATTCGGCCTTGTGTTTGACACGTGATCTAGAGAGTCAGTATAACGCTGCTGTAATTGACAGCTCATATTATCACTGAAAAAATTAAAGGATACTAATATTAATTTATAAGGATAGTGACCCTTATTTACTGGTTAAGTTTAGCTTTACTCTGCAGGCTTATCAGATTCTGCACAGAAACAAAGACCAGGCGAAGTTTACTTAACTGCTCATTTCTGTCTTTGGGACAGGAATAGCACTTACATGATGCTCCGCTCCCCTAGCAGATGGTGCTCCACTACACTTCAGCAGTGGACTGTCTGTTTACGGGACAGTCTATGATGTAGGGCTATGAGACCTAGATCTATCTTGATGACGTAGGACTTCGGAGCACAGGAGCGTATAGGAGAAGAGACTGCAGGAATCGGTCTAGCAGTGCAGAAAAGCCTGGGGGAGTAAAGGATTAGGTAAGTAAATTGGCTGTACCCGGTCCCCCTAGCAGTTAACCCTTGCAATGCGGATGCAGCCCCATTACAAGAGAAGACTTTTTGTTGACTTAGAGTTCAGTTTAACTGCTTGCTGACCACCCACTGAAGTTATACTGCGGCAATGTGGCTCAGCTGTACGAATCACCGATTAGTCAGTGGGGGAGCCAATCAGCGGGTCCGACGAACTCAATGTCAGCCGGCCACCCGCAATCGTTCCCCGCAGAGACAGAATGGGGATCTGCCAAAGTAAACAAGGCAGATCTCCATTCTGATAGGGGATTACACTGAGATCTTGTCGTTCTGCTATGCAGGAAGACGGATCTCTGTGTTATCCCAGGCAGCCCATCCCCCATACAGTTAGTAAACACACCCAGGGAACACAGTTAACCCCTTGATCGCCCCTGATGTTAACCTTCCCTGCCAGTGTCATTAGTACTATCTCAGGGCATATTTTAGCACTGATCACTGTATTAGTGTCACTGATTCCCAAAAAAGTATCAAAAATGTCAGTTAGGTGTCCAATCCGTCTGCCGCAATATCGCAGTTCTGCTAAAAATCATTGATCGCTGCCATTACTAGTAAAAAAAAATTATGAAAATGCCATAAATCTATTCCCTGTTTTGAAGACGCTATAACTTTTGCTCAAACCAATCAATATACGCTTATTAGGGGTTTTTTTTATCACAAATATGTAGCAGAATACATATTGGCCTAAACTGATGAAGAAATTCGATTTTTTAAATTCTTTTATTGGGTGTGTTTTATAGCAGAATGTAAAACATTGTTTTTTTTTTTTCAAACTTGACAGTCTTTTTTTGTTACCACGCAAAAAATAAAAACTGCAGAGGTGATCAAATACCACCAAAAGAAAGATTTATTTGTGCAAAAAAAGGACATCAATTTTATTTGGGTACAACATTGCAAGACTGCACAATTGTAAGCTAAAGTAACGGAGTGCCGTATCACAAAAAATGGCCTGGTCATTAATGGGGCAAATTCTTCAGGGGCTGAAGTAGTTAATCTGAATTTCTGAATTCTCTGTGAATGGCTATGGTAGTGTAGAACTCTGTTATTTACCTGTGTGGGTGTGGCAGTGGGTGTTACAGATATTCCTTAAAGATCAGAATTGCAACAGCGAATGTGTGTAGCAGTGCAGCTACACAGTCGTTGCCACCACATGCTGTAATGGAAACACACACTAAAATGTTAAATTGTAACTGCATCCCTTAATATTAAAGAGGAAGTAAACCCTGATGGGTTTTACTTCATCTTTAGTAACCTGCAAAGTAAAAGCATAATGGGCTAGAATACATCGCATACTAGCCTATTATGTGACACTTACCTGCAAGTGAAGCCTGTGCTGTCCCCTGTGGAGGCCGCGTCCATCTTTGTCCCTCTTCCTTCTGGGGCCACTCTGTGACCGCCCGGAGTCGCATAACGTCACTCCCGAGCATGCGCGCGGGAGCCGCCAGTCGCGGCACTTGCTAAGTGAAGGGCCGTTTCTTTACTGCGCATGCGCCGATGACGGCACAACTGTATACAGTGAATATCTCCTAAACTGAGCAAGTTTAGGAGATATTCTCAGTACCTACAGGTAAGCCTTTTTATAGGCTTACCTGTAGGTAAAAGCAGTTGCAGTAGTCCTAAACCCAGGATCCCGCATTCAATATATGCGGTCTCCCACAGTACACAGAACATGAAAATTTAATTATTTTAGTGAATATAAACTGCTAAATATCTTTTCCCCGCCCCAGGATGTGACATCATAAGGGTGGGCTCATGATGACATCAGTGGGCGGCCCCGCCCCATGCCAATATAAGGCAACTGCGCAGCACGGACCCGGCATTCGAGTGAGAGAGAGTGACGAGTCAACATCTCCAGAAGAGAAGAGGGAGAAGCCAGCCGAGGAGACAGCGGCAAAAGAGCAGAAGACAGAAGATCCCTCAGAAGACAGAAACTCCGCAGAAGACCCCCCAGAACACAGAAGACCCCACAAAAGAGCTGAGGAAAGAAGACAACGGAGAGGGGAGAAGACGTCGGAGCTGATTTAATAAAATATTTTGAAAAGATGTGTAGTGTGTATTTTTGTACACTTTTTTTTTCAGGTGAATGGGTAGGGGTAGGTTGTACCCCATACTCATTCACATAGGGTCGGGGGCCGGCATCTGGGGGCCCCCTAGTTAAAGGGGCCTTCCAGATTCCGATAAGCCCCCGCCTCTTGTCCTCATCAACATGGGGACAAGGTGCTTTGGGGTGGGGGGGTGCAGAGCCCCCCCTGCCCCAAAGCACCCATACTCCCCATGTTCAGGGCATGTGGCCTGGTATGGTCCAGGAGGGGGGGCACTCGCTTGTCCCCACCCCCTTTCCTGGCTTGCCAGGCTGTGTGCTCGGATAAGGGTCTGGTATGGATTTTGGAGGCCCTAAGCCGTTGTTCGGCTTGGGGGTTCCTCTTAAAATCCATGCCAGATCGAAGGGCCTGGTACCTCTTGGGGGGGAACCCCACGCACATTTTTGCAGGGGTTCCCCTTCAAGATCCTCAGCACGCAAGTCGCGCCGCAAGTCGGATCATCATGATCCGACTTCTGGTCCGACTTCTATTTAAATCAATGGGCTCCCATAGGGAACCATTGATTTTGAATAGAGGCAGAGAAACGCAGCAGAACGCTAGCGCGGAAAAACGGGCATTGACGTCAATGCATAACGCTGATAAAATCGTGTTTGACGTTACTGCTTGTTTTTCAATACGCCCGTGTATATAAGGCCTTATTCCTTTGTCTGGTAAAAGCAATCGCGTATGTGTATAAGTGTGTATTTAGCAACAGGGTCTTAAATGTAATTGTGTCCAAAAATGTATTCAGTGTCTGGCTGTTATGTTCTTGTACAGGTTAGAAAATCTGATTGGCTGCTTTGGGCATCTGGTTCGCTCACTCTACAACATTTTTACCAACAAGGTCATAGAAAAATGTAAAGTAACTTACTACATAGCCTACTAGCAACCATAGTTCACTGTTCCTTTATTGTAGGATTGGCAAAGAAGATCAGTTGATTAGCTACTTCACAGAAATGATTTGTTCTGGCTTATTATATGAACCCAATCATATGGTTAAAAAAAGTTTTTTAATGCAAGAAACAGGGTAATTCGGCAGCAGCAATGCAAGAAACAGGGTAATTCGGTAGCAGCAGCTTTGCCTACAATATGCGGCTTTCCCTTAAAGGAAAGCTGGAAATACTATGCCAGTGATGGAAGAGGTATGAAGCAGTCAAGAGATTAAAATTGTACTCTTGGGAGCTAAAAGCACCTTTACGAGGTCATGTGACTTCTAGGTCATCCAAGACAACAAATGCACTGTGCTAAAACTCCCTCGGAGAAATACAGTTATTAGCAGAGTGAGAATGCAGGTCTAGAGCAAGCTGTGCAGAATTAACCATTCTGTGCGCAGATTGAGTTTGATCACAGCTGAAAAAAGGACACTATTTAAAAAGAGCTGGTCCTCTTTGTGGTCTGAATTTTTCTTCCACATCCTGGATTCAATCCACTACATACAGTACATATTATCTGTGTTTTAATATATCCTCATTGCCATATTCAGTGCCCACTATGGTGTCCTTTTATAAAACTGTGATCAGCGGTGAGACCAAGGATCACGGCTGATCACAGCTCATTTTCGGTTTATAAAGCAGAGATAATCGGGAGAGAAGCTGTTCTTCACCGATTATCTCTGCACATGGAGAACTGTCATTCACTGACACAGAAACGGCCAGTTTATAAAGCTGTGATCTCCGCACTTCACTGGGGATCTCGGTCAGAATTCACCCTCCCCAATTCACCAGCTCAGAGGTGGAGAATTGAGGGGGTGAAGATGGAATCCCGAGAAAGGAGGAAGATTAGAGACTTCCCCCTGCCTCGTTCAGACCCCCCAAC